>KL258928.1:257-13324 GCA_000699545.1 Podiceps cristatus | reverse complement strand
TAATAATAATAATAATAATAATAGGACTTTTCTGGAAAGGCGAAAATAACCCAAGAATCTCAGTAGCACCAAATTCCAACATCTCCCTCTTTGCCCTACAGATCATTAAGCTTACAGCCCCTACCTGGCACATACAGAAACTTAACGAGATATATTCCAATGAAAAATCCTACATGATAAAAAGAGAAATTAACTGAAATATTCTGTTATGCAACTCGCTGTCTGTTGTGTTTAAATGACCTGAAATGTTTTATTCTGTATTTTTTTTCTAAAGTGCTTCCAATTACATTTTGTTAATATATTTATTTATATGTTGTTGTATTTATTTTCAAAATAAGTAACTCAGGTTACTTATCAGCCATATCATAAGATATAACCAATTCATTTAAAAATTATTTTTATTGTTGTTGCAAGGAAATAAGTGACATTTCCATAATTAAAAAGAACAAAATCCATCTTTGAGAAATTTTACTAATGAATGTTTTCTCAGGTGCCATTTGCGTTCTCAGCTTATTTGCCGGACTAAATTCACATGACAGAATACAACAAAAGAAGAGAAAGAAGTCCAAAAACTGCAGCAGCCAAAAAAAAAAAAAAAAAAGAATTAATTTCTTTTTTTAAAGGATTGATCACAGTTTAATGGAAAGGAAGAAAATACCTGCTACAGTCATGCAACAGACAAAATTCCTATTGCACAAGAAAATAAAAACGCATCTTGTACGTCTAAAACAAATGCCTACTGCTACAGTGACAAAAATGGAGAAATTAAGAGTGGTGGGGAAGACTCCATTTGCTCAAAGGGAAACCTAGACATTGCCCTTTAAAAATAACCCCCAAACTTTTCATTAATTACCAGTCAAATCTGAAGAAATTATGCTTAGAATCAAACATGCAATCGTGGCCAGCTCAGCAGGGTGAAGGGTGAAAAGGAAGGAACACGTATACACAAAAATCCCATCGCTAATAATTAATTGATTCATTAATCAATCATAGAAAGAGGGAAGGGGGGGAAGAAATCTTACCACCAAATTGGGTAACCGGCTAAGACCTTTGTGCCATTGAAGAGAAAAGATAAAATTAGTCCAAGCAGGTGGTAATCCATTAGTCCAGGCTGGTGCAAGGGGGAAATCTCAGCGAAGTTTTCAGAAAAACATTAAGTGCGAAAATGAAGAATCCCCCTCTTTCCAGAAAAAAAAAAAAAAAGAAAAAAAAAAAAAGAAAAAAAGAGTTAAACAAAGTCCCTTGTAGTGCGGATGACTTTCTGGCTTGTCAGAAACACACCTCTCCAAGCCTTTTCCCTGTAGATCATCCAAAAGCGTCTATTAAAAAGTGCAGGGCTTGGGGATGTCAGCAGGCAGCCAATCAGACCGCATGGCCCAAGGTAAGGGATGAGTCTCAGCTCAGCGCTGTCAATCATGCTCTCCTCCCCCTCCACCCCACAACTTTGTTCCTAGCCCTCGTTTCCACAGACAAACCCTCTTTGCAAGAGACTTTACTGGGGCAGTGAGATTTTTGGTGGTGTGGTTTTTTTTTTCTTTTCCTTTTTTTTTTTTTTTTTCTTTTAAATTTCACTTAGAAACCCAGGATGCAGAGACCCTGCTTCTGGCTTGGCATGCCAAGACTTTGCAAGGTAAGGATGAAGGGTGACTGCGATTGCGCTTAATCTCACGGTGGGGGTGAGATAGACATCTTTCTTATTCTTTAGATGGAGAGGGAGGTGAGCATTAACCCTTGCGGGAGACAGAGCTAATGGGAGCACCAAAGAGACAGAATAACCCTCTGAAAGTGTTGATATGAGCCATACGGGCAAAACTGGTGATAAAATTTAAATGAAATCTGCACTGCCCAGGTTTTTCAAAGTCTGTGGGTGGGATGGATGGAGAGTGGAAGCAGTGGCAGCCTGGTTTTCTATTGAGAAAAGAATGCCTTGTCATGGTGAGAGTGGAGCAGGCAGACGGGATGGTGTCCCATTAATGATTTTCTTGTGAAATGTACCTCTGGATGCTAAAAGATGAAAATATCAAAAAAACACACACATAATTCAAAAAAAAATCGCAAGCAGTGTCACTTCTCTATAGACGTTGCAAGTTGCAAATAGACCCAACTATGATTTTGCTTGAAAATCTTGCAGAGAGATGCTGTTTTTACAGGAGCTATTGTGTCGGAGTAGCAGAACTAGGGGGTGACTCAACAGACTGGAATAAAGAAATGGGCAAAGTCGAAAAAGATGCTCACAAAGCATCCTCAGCAATCACAGCTCTGTTGCCTGCAGTGGAGCTGCCCAGTTTATAACCACCTGGAGATTAGGTGCTTTAGGAGTAGACAGCAAATCATTTTATTGCAGAGCAATGGCTGTAACAGAGGTCCAAGGATGTGTCTTGGGCAGCCCAATGTGTCTCGTGGTTTTGAAAGTTATAGACCTTCTCCTGGCTCTGGGTACAAACACACTCCTTGTTGCTGTCTAATTACTGGGATGCACCTGCCTCATGCCTCTGTCTTTCATGATTCCCAGTTCTTAAAGATTTTAATGTATGTGGGCACTGAGTTAGTGCAGAGCTGTTCTCAAAAGCGGTATTTGGTTTCCTGACCATCATGCCTCCAAGAGAGGACATCCACCAGCTGTTCTCTCTGCACCTTACCTCTTCACCAGACCCTGCGTCTGCTGCAAGGACTATGAGGCCAAGCTTCTTCAGGCTTAGTCCAATGGGTTTTCCAGCTATCTATGACCCATCATAGATGTTAAACATTGTGTGTTCCTCTTGTGAGATTTCAAATCCCAAAGGTGATATTGGGTATAGTCTGTCCTGGTAAATCTCTTACCTGGCACCCAGTGATCTCTTGGGTTTAAGAAAGCAAGGATTTTCAAATGAACATTTGGAGACACATGGATTTAATTTGTTCCACTAAATTAAACACTACCTGGGAATCTTCCCCAGATTTTGAACTCTGTCCATGTTTTTAGCTATGAAACTTTGATCCTGGCATGGGCCTGACTTGGCCAACTTGCACAGCCCCGAAGAAATTTTAGTCACAATTTGGGGCTAGTGTGGAACAGGAACTATTCCAAAGAGACTCTTAGGATGTGACCCACCTCTTCTGGAGGTTAAGTGCAGGATGGATGAAAGTGGTCCTGTGTCCCTGTCTCTCTGGTTCCAGTGCCAGAGAAGGGTCACAGGTGCTTTTAACTGACTGGTTAAAGCAAGCCATGGAGTATGTGAATTACCACTGAAGAGCCTGTAAGCCTATCTGGGAAAAGTAGACCTTAAATTGCTGCACAGGTTTGTACCTCTATTGGTTGATGTTTTGGAGCTGCACAAACAGAATAAGGATTAAAAGTACTGAGTGAGACCATTTCCATCATTAAAATGTCAAACTGTTAGAGGCATCAAAAGGAGAGACTGAAGTGAGATATCTGAGGTGATACTACAGATGACTGACATCCCATGGAACGGAAAAGGTCAAAAAATCCCCAACACTGCAGAAGTCCAACCGGTGAAAGCTTTTGAAATCTGAATTGACTGACTGATTGGACCATGTGTGGACACTCAGCCAGACAACAGAGAAAAGGATTTCCCCATTATCAAGGTCTTGGGGGTTGGGATGGTCCTGTCCATCTGACACTGGGGAGCATTACAAAGTGCTCTTTATCCATTTCTTGATGCTCGGATTTATAAATCAAACCAGTAGCAAGCTAGAAAGTGGTGCTTCTGCAGACAGTTGAGTGGGGGAAAGTGACCTAAGACCCAAACCCCAGAGACTATTTGCCGTTGTGCATTGGGCAGAGACCTCAGCGTTGCCTCAGGAAGTGCTGCATTACAGAAGTGGTGGAGGTGGTAAAGCACCCACCCGCACCCCAGTAACTGCCCAACATCATACGGATGTGGCCACAGGCAGGATTTGAAAGATGAACAGCATGTTGGTAAAGATTTGATCCCAAGCAGACTGCAATCAAGGGAAAGCTCTCTATAGGCTCTGCCAGGTATCTGATGAAGTTTCCCGAGTTGCCTGTCCTCCCACACCTTTTAACTTCTCCCGTCCATTGCTCCCCTTGTCTGCTCTGAACACCATGAGCTGTTCGTCCCAGCATCATGAGGAATTCTTGTTGTCCTGCCTTTTGGGAACAGACTGTAATTCCAGTGTGTCCACAGTTGCTTTGGCTTGGAGATCCTGCGAGATCCTACAAGTAGAAGGTCCTCGTTGTCTCTAGCTTTGTTCATATGTGACTCTTGGCCCCAAGTTTCTCCTACTGAAATGAGTAGAAAAACAAAGGCAAGTTTCAATTGTCTCTTTGGTTGTATCAGCCTAGATCCCTGAAGCCTTAAAATGGCAGCCATGTCTCACCAAGGAGTATGACCTGTCTCACGGGGATGAAGACTATGTTGTCTGTGAAATGAACAGACTTACTTTCAGTCTTCTCTGCTGTGAAATGAAAATCTGATGCGTACATGCTAAAATTATCCTGGGGATATTTCATGCTAGCCTGAACAAATATTTATAAGTTCCACAGCAAACATTAATTTTAAATGTAATTTCTAAGAGCAAATGACAGTTATCCAAAAGAGTGCAATTTCATATTTTCACTCATAGACACCTCCTTGTGCTGCTGACTGACAGTTTTATTTACTGAGAGTCTTTTCAATCACATTGGTCTGTCCAGTTTGGCAATATTGACTCTTATAGACCAGTTTCAGTATGCCCAGAAATGCAAAAAAAATGAGGAAGCTAGATGTCTGGCTGCTCAAGAAAAGTCCTGTTGCCTTTACAATGCCAGTATAAAGGGCCTTCTGCGTTGGGCTAACATTGTGGTACTGCAAACTCAACCACTGTAGATGCCAAGGCATCTGAAGGGATCCTTTGGTTTATTTTAACAACGCTCCAGCAAAGGAGCATTGTATTTACATTGCAGACCTGCCTCTCCTTTCCCTCGTCACTCTAACTTTTGTCACTTTTCCTTCTTTTGGCTTTTCTTCCTTTCTCCGTCAGAACCTACCAGCAGGAAGATGCTGAGTGCCTGGCGAAGCTGATGGGACCATGGAGTCTCCTGGATTTCTTCTCAGCATGTGTTTCAACATACCAGGCCACTGATGAGTGCGAGACACCAGGAACTCAAACCCTTCCTGGTGTGATTCAGCTGCCCTTGGTGGAATTATCCACAGTCAGCGTGATGTGAAGAGGATGACCCAAACCACACAGCAAAGGGCAACAGATGGATAACCTGGGCTTACTGCTGAGAGAGGGGGTCTTGATACCCCATTTGGTGTGTTGGGGCAGGTGGGGAACGTACAAGACCTGTGATCCAAGGTGCAACGCTAAGCAACTACATCAGAGCATTTGATTTGCAGACTCCCGTCCAGTGGTGGAGGGTGGCTTATCTGGGTGCTAGACGTTGAATTGCACATTTGGGCACTTCTGGGCATGGCCAGAAATGGAAACTGAGAAGGTGAGACCCTTGGAACCATGGTCCTTTAGGGGGTTTCAAGTCCTAGAAGCAGCTGATTTTGTTGTTTTGAAGACCTAAATTTTGCTCTTAGTATCTGAAGTGGAGGTAAAATAGCAAATTAGTTCTTTAATAGCTCTAGCCATCAGTCCTAAAATAAATCATTATTAAAAAGTATGTAAAGAGCTGAAGAAATCCTTTCCAAAAGCATAAAGGAGCCATCTGAGTCCCTTCCATCTTAAACTACTCAAACTCTGTGTGTTTCTGAGGGCTGTGTTTGCTGCTAACTTACTACTGGTAACTTTAACATTTCTCTCTAAACTTACTGGTTCCTCAGTTTTCTTGGTCAAATCTCTTCTCTACTGGATTCCTATGTTCTCTCAGGCTCTAACAGACTGTCGTCTGCTGTTTCTGGTTCTTTATATCTCAGTTCATGCTAGCTGGGCACACCAAGGCAGTCATTACCTGGAAACAGCTGTCCTGTATGAACATCTGAGCAGAGCGATTTCAAGAAGGGCCTCAGTGAATATTATATCACTTCTGATCTTCTTTGGGCAGGATCTTCTTTACCTATTTCCACATATCTTCTCGATGTGCTCCATCACCAATGATCTGGGGGTATGCTCCAGCATGTTGACATTGCATGGACCGACCCAGCATACCCCTTACTCCTGATGGCTGCCTCTTCTCCACCTTTACTCCAGCAAAACTTTAGTGCTATCTCCAAGTAAGCTCATGACTTATGCAGGGTTGCAGAAGGTTGCCTTTCATGTTCACCTGTCTGTTCTGTCCAGTGGAGTGCTGCCGGCAGTTGATGCGTGAAGCTGATGATAGGAGCCTACAGGGGAAAAGTATCCACTGCTGTAGGAAAATGGATCTTCACCTGTTCAGGTGAGCTCCGTGATGTTGTTTCTACTTGGTATTTTTTTGGAAATTCCCCTTTGCTGAAGACACAGATATAAAGCAGAGGAAAGTCAGGATTTAGCTGAAGGTCTGGTGGCTGTTGAGAGGATGGTAATAGAGAGCTCCGAGTTCAGCAAAACCCTTTACCACTGTTTAATGTTTCAGGAATAACTTTATGGCTTATTTTTTCTGCAAATAGCCTTACCTCACTCCATTTTTTTACAAACTGTTCTAAGCTCATGGTATAGAAATCCTGCACTTTGGATATATTTTGTCTTCCAGTGATAGTAGAAACTCTTTTGAACCAAAATTTTACTGCAATATCCCCAAAGGTCTTGTGGCTAAGGGACTGGGACTTCTGGTTTTCTGTTGTTGTTTTTGGGGGTTTGGTTTGGTTTTGTTGTTTGGTTTGGTTTGGTTTGGTTGGTTGGTTGTTTTTTTGATTTGTTTTGTTTTTTGTTTAGAAACAAAAGATTACGTTTTCAAAACATTGGTGGAGTAATGTGCTGTAGTACCTGTTGTCATATCCAAAGTCAAGAAATTTGGGTTGTGTTCTCAACTTGCCCAATGACTCCTCATATGATTTGGCTCTGGTTCCTTATCTATCCCTGTATTTCTTGCCTGTAAAACTTGGGAAATAATTACTTCTATGTGTATCTTATTATTTCCTTCAGGTGGGAGCTGTCTCACCCTATGTTTGTGCAGATCTGATCAAGAATATCAAGGGACAGTTGTGAATCACAGACTTAATTTATTTTTATTATTATTAACAGTATTGCTGTTACTGAACATGTGAGCAGAACTGGAATCCCAGTCCTTGTACTTGAAGGGCAGATGAATGATAAATGGTGCTCCCTATGGCTTAGGGTTTGGTTTTTTTTTTCCTCTTTTTTATTCACATATATCTTGTTCTGTGGCCAGGGGATCATAGGAAATATGTGAAGTGGAAATGCTGACTGCTAGTTCCTCCACCTTTGCCAGTAAGACAGAAATCTTCTAAGGGAACTTGTAACTGGAGCTGTTACATCTTTCTTTCACTGGCACCTATTTAAATTCCTTTAGCACTTCACAGTTCAAACTCTGGTGAGATTTTCAGATCTTTCCTCTCTCTTGCCATGGAGATGTTGAGAAAAAAAATCACCTAATGAAGCCCCAAGATGTATGTCTTTTAGTGACTATGACAACTTAGAATCATAGAATTGTTTAGGTTGGGTATGACCTTTAAGATCCAGTCCAACCGTTAACGCAGCGCTGCCAAGGCCACCACTAAACCATGTGCCTTGCACCACATCTACACGTCTTTTAAATCCCTCCAGGGATGGTGGCTTGACCACTTCCCTGGGCAGCCTGTGCCAGGCCCTGACAGCCCTTTTGGGGAGGAAATGGTTCCTGATATCCAACTTAAACCTCCCCTGGCGCAACTTGAGGTTGTTTCCCTTTGTCCTATTTCCTGTTACTTGTGAGAAGAGACCGACCCCCACCTCGCTACAACCTCCTTTCAGGTAGTTGTAGAGAGCAATAAGGTTTCCCCTCAGCCTGTTTTTCTCCAGGCTAAACACCCCCCAGTTCCCTCAGCTGCTCCTCATAGGACTTGTGCTCTAGACCCTTCACCAGCTTTGTTGCCCTTCTCTGGACATGCTGCAGCACCTCAATGAACTTGGAGCACAGAGAGCGAGCAATGAAACCCATCTCAACCCGCAGTAAATATAAGGACATAAATATTATGTTCAACTGTCATAGTTTTGTCTGAAATAGTGTTGGCCCACATTGCATCATGTGGGGATACTGCTTCAGCAGTGGACTTAGAAAGAGGCAGTACTTGTAATAAAGCTTTAAAGTCTCTGATAACTCTTTTCTCTTCTATTCTTCTATCAAAGTCATCCCTATTCTCTTCTGAAGTAAAGAGAGATCCGAGTCTGACAGAGTAGAACATCCATCCCATCAGCCATCAGTTATTAGTAGGAAAATTATTTCCTGCCAGCTTTTAGGGTTCTCTTCAGTCTTCATCTAAGCAGTTTTGGGCAGGCTAATGCCCAATGGAAAAGATCTCAGAAGGATTTCTAGCAAGTTGATGTGATTTTTTTCATCAATGTGAAGCAATCGCTCAGCCTACAGGAGAGGTATTAATCGGATGGTTCAGTAAGTGGTAGAGCCCTGACTGACAAGATACGAGTACATGGTCTGCTCATAGGTGCATGTGAGCAAGCATAGATGGCTGAGGGTGGATAAGCATGTGTAGGTCTGTGGTCACAGGTATGTAAGACCTTGTTGGTGGGGAAGTAGCCTCAAGGCAAGTGTCACAGATTTCTGGGAAACAGGTCCATTATAAAATCGCTGTATGGCTAGTGCATGTCATCTTTCTGAAATTCTGTAGCGCGGGGCAGTTTTACACCTTGCGTTTGAGGCCAGCCTTGCTCTACGGGAGAGGCAGAGCTGCCTTTCACAACTGCAGTAAATCTGACTAATTGGACTAGCTGAGTTTATGAAGAAACTATGCCCCAGGTCTTGGGCTTGTCTGAAGACAGCTCTGTCTACCTTGGCATCTGGAGGAATGCATCCTGGGGTTGGGGGGAAGGGATGGAGAGCAAAGGGAGCAGAGTCATTCCTCTCTCTTTCTTCCTTCCCCAGGACTCCAGCCTAGCAATATCCTGGAGGCTGGAGAATAGATGGTAAAAAATGAGACCAGATACTTTTTGCTGCAGAATATGACTTCCCATGATGTTGTATCTGGAAATCACGGTGCCTTCTGATGCAGTCAAGTGCTTGTGCCATTGGAGCAAAAGGAGATGCATGCGTTTATGTCAGTGTTGCATATCTGCACGGCTGTTTGGTCAGCCATGCTTAGGGCAATGGTAGACACTGCCATTGGAGCACTGCTAGGACTGGAGACCTTACCACCTGCATTCACAGAGCGGGTATGAGACACATGCTGGATCCGTCATCGCTGTGCATGGCCAACACTTTGCCCAAGGACACAGTGCTCCGCAGGTCTCCAGTAGCCCTTGATGTGCCGAAACACTTGCTACAAGAGCAACGCTGCTCAAACATGGCCTGGTTCAGCTCTCTGTGGGCATGGTAGGGCAGGGATGCCAGGTCTCGAACGCCCCATGCCCCTTCTGAGACAGCTCAGCCTGAAAGATCCGGGAATCACAATTTTTGCTTAATCACTATCAGGGTGTTGGGCTAAACTGTAAGAAGATAAAATACTGTGGAGGGATGAAGTGGGGGGCCGAGACAAATGTCCTGATAGGAAGCTGGGCTTGGCTTTACTGAGCTGGAGCTGGGACTGGGCTTTGTTGAGCTGGGGCTGGTCTGGGGCTGAGTTTGGACTGGGCTTTGCTGGGCTGAGTCTGAGCTTTGCTGGTCCAGGGGATGAGAAAAGGCGAGGGCAGCTGGCTGGAGGCAGGCAGGAGGTCTGGAGCAGTGCCTGCAGAGCAGCCTGGTGGGGATTCAATCCGGGAAGTTTTAATGACACAACAACAACAACAACAAAAGAGGAAAGGGGGGAAAGGAAGAAAAGGCTCCTGCAGGGCTGGTTGCCACGGAGACCCCAAGGAAGTTTGAACCAGTCCTGCTCTTTTCACAGCCGCCTTTGAGCCAAGGAGGGAATTATGGCTGGCGATAAAAGGAGACATGTGGCCCTTTGCTCACAGGGACCGGCCTCTGCAGTTACGAGTCTTCGGCTCATTTTCCCCCTTGTCCTCTATTGCAATTATACATTCGATCTCAGGAAAAAAGGAAAAAAAAAGAAAACAAAAATCTAGGACAAGTTGTGCACCCTTTGCCCTGGGGACCCATCCCTGCAGTGCAGACCGCTACCTCTTTCAGCTCATTATTCTCCCCTCCGCAGTGTGCCGCCCCCATTTCCTCTGTAGTTATGAAATTTTTACATGTTCAGAGCTGATAAACAGCTCGTGCCGTCTGTCATCACACCAGACCCTGCCATGAAACAGGCTCTATGAGGAAGGGGGGACTGAAGACCTTTTACAGGGGAGCTGGAGACAGTTTTCTTGCTTGCCACAGCTCTTGGGTTTTTGGGAGGGATCTGCTGACCAAATGCCAGAAATTAAAGTGAAAGGGATAAATTCAACTCTGCGCTGCCTCCAGTGACAGTGTGACAGTGCATAATATAAGCCCCAAAACTGTGCTTTAGTGCTTAGGATATGCTCTTGGATATTCCTCATCAGTTCAAGCTGGATACTTGCACTTCCAGTCCATAGCATAGTATGCTGCAAAAAATCCTGCTCAAGCCCATTTGATGTTATACACAAGGGACAAAAAGGCAAAGGGAAGACAGAGGTGCCAGGAAGAGAAATGAGGCTTAGCACCGCATTGGGAGCAAGGCATATCTCAGTCTGCAGCTCTCACCTCCTGGCCAGCTGGACGCAGCTTGGTTAAGGGAGCCCAATTCTTCTTTTCCATGTGTTGTCAGGGGTATTCAGGTTTTCTTGGACCTTTGGTGCTGAGAGTGTCATGGTGAGCTATGAACGAGCAGGTGTGGCTGGGGACATGGGTGGTGGCTGAGGCTGGGCTCTGCCCTCCCTCCCAACCCCGAGGACGTTGCTCCAGAGCCCATATTCCCCTCTAGTGCTGAGCTGTGGTGTTGGAAGCTGTGATATGAGTAAGGCAGAGGGACAGAGTGGAGAGGCCAGGCCAGAACGGCTAACCGGCTTCTTGCTGTCACCTACAGTAGCCTTCTGCTGCTGACAGCAGAGCTGCTCCTGGAGCCAAGCACTGAATGGGACTGGAGGGTCAAAGTGCCAATGCAGGGGCTGGAATGATGGAGTTGATACGATTGTACAGACTTCAGTTTGTTTCCATCAGCTTCTTGGGTTTCTTTATAAACCCAGAACTCTGTCTGAAGGGATCTTATTACCTGGAGAGGCTGTGGCATATCCATCCTTGGAGGTTTTTGAGACTTATGCAGGCAAAACCATGGGAAACCTTCTGGCATTAGTCTTGCTTTCAGCGGGTTGGATTAGAGACCTCTACAAGTTCTTTCCCACCAACACTTCTATGAGTTGATGATGATGCTGTATAGCTTTACAAGTTAGTTAACTATTTAGTCTAGTTTTTGTGCATAATCACACAAAACACTTAAATAGTCCAGAATAGTCCAGACACCCTCACAGAAGTCATCTGAACAATGGGCTACAAAGCCAAGATCCTACTTGCTTGTTGTCCCAGGCTCCATGAACCAGGTAAGGTGTGTGACTGGCCAGCTAAACATTGTGCATTGTGCAAGCAGAAGTATGTCCCCTGGAAGCTGTCTTGGGAGTAGGCACAGCCCTGGGATCACAGCAGAAACACAGACATGAACCCTGCTTGCTTGCCAGAAACTGAATGACATCTGGTCAGCTTCCACATTCCCAGCGATGAATCTCTCTGCTCAGGAGGACCCTGCCCTTAATGAAGGGAAGTTAATATCATCTAAGGAAGAGCATCTGGAACAACTGAGAATTATTTGGACAAGTGTTTTTGCCTGCTTTTGCCAGGTTTTAGTGTTCTGGGCAGTTATGGCTCCCATTCCCACTGCTGCTCCTTGGACACACAACCATGCATTCCCATCCTCCTAACACCCAAATGGACCTTTATTTCTCAGCTCCTGCCATGCTCCTGCTTTGCAGAGCAGTTGACAATTTCCAGGCTCTGTGCTTAGTGCTTTTGCAGTGTCTGAGGACACTCCCGCCTGCTGTTTTCAGACAAAAATAAAAGGAACTTGCATCCCTCAGAGTGTGTGAGCATCATCTTTCCTGTCATGTAGCTTGGCAAGCGTGCCACCCCTGGAGGTCCTATTGCTAGGGGAAGCTGGAGCTGCCTGGAGCTAAAAAGCTACCAGAGCCTCGCTTTTGGTCCCTGTAAAACCACTTCTGTTCCGTAACAAGGCAAAAAAAAAAAAAAAAAAAGCCAGCGGGAGCATCCCACAGCCAGTGTGGTCCCCTCTGTACCCACCCCACAGTGTTCCTAGTCCAGACAGAGCGGTGAGGGCTGCTCAGGCCGTCCTTGGTGACGGCTCTGGCTTAAATTTCTCAGTCACAGTGTTACACAACCACACCTTCCCCTCCTGGGGTTACCCCCTCAGTTGTCCTGGTATCCTGTTTGTGGGCTGAGTGGTGATTTGCAGCCGGGGACTGAGCTGCTGTAAAAGTAACTTTTTTTTTTTTTTTTTTTTTTTTTTTTTTGGGGCAGGGGTGTGTGGTAATCTTTATTTACATTAGTGCCACCTTCATATATTGCTCTTTTTGTTTTGCTATCACATTTTGGATGGAGTGTGCACACAGGAATGGGTAGGCTTTCTACATATTGAAGCAGGAGCACTGTCTCTATAATCACGAGAGTGCATGTTTGTGTATCAGAACTGGAACGTGCGTCCTGCTCATACTTTGCAACCAGTGGCTGATTCTCAATTACTAGTGTTTCCCAAAGACCACCTTTAGTTTAAGGGAAGACTGTCCTCAAACGCAATGCAGGTGGTGCGGCAACTACCGCTGACCTGCAGACCAGGTGCCTGCGGCCTGTGATGTGGGGAATGAGCAGGATCGGGAGAGCTTGGGAGTGCGGGACACAGTGCCATCCAGGGCCCCTGCCACAGCTGACCACGCAGCGTGTCCCTTCGCGGTGCGGTTGAGGCACTGGGCTGTACGTGAGGCTTTCCCGGTCCCACCGCACACAAACCTGGGCTGTTCAGCAAAGCACAGGTGCCAGATTATACCCCTGAAAGCGCTTT
>KL258924.1:252-14433 GCA_000699545.1 Podiceps cristatus | reverse complement strand
GGTGCAGACTGTGGCATGGACACTGTATTATAAAAGCCTCCGTGTAATTTCTCGCAGTAGCTGGTCTCTGCTGCATTCAGTTTATAAGTGCAATGATTTTTTTCTAAGTGCTGGCCTGACGAATGCTGCTGGCATTCGAGGATCAGGATGTTCCCAAATAAAAACCATGTTTCCAAGGACACATGCACATCATCTTCTCTTCCATGAATTTGCGTGGCTGGAGCCCGGTGAACTGCTGACAAGGCATGAGGAGGAGCAGGACGCAGGTCGTTCTCTGGTATCCATCCTGGCTTATTTGAAAGCGGACCTTGTTTCAAATACAAAGCGCTGAGTAGAAGGTGCCATTTGTCACTCTTGGGAGCAGATTTTCACTGTAAAGGCCCCACTCTCATTTACAATAAATCGCCTCATAATGTGTGGGTGATTTATGCTGTTCTTCAGCTATAAATTATATTTACATCCACTCTATGGTTTCTTTACATTGTTAAAGTCTAGTAATGTGTCTATGGGGTAAGTGATAGTGCTAACTTGTCTACAAGGAGAAATTCATCAGAATAACTGTGTACATGACAAAGAGTCTTTTTCATCTTGGAAAAATATTCTGACTGGTTTCCTCATGTGAAAAAAACCATTCACATCACAGATTCGATCTGCAGGCATCATTTCCTTTGACCCAAACACTGCAGATATGTGCTATATCTTCCTCTGAAATGAGGTCAGGAATTATGAATCTTTTCTGTAACTAACATCATTATTCACAGTATTCATCCAAAGATCCCAAGCAGAGAGTAGAAAGCTTCCATCTGAAGCCATCTAAATTGTGAATGAGGATAAATTTGTCCTGTTTGCTTTTTTGGTTTGCTTTTCCAGCATCCAGAGAATATATCTCTTCCTATTATAAGCTATTTTTCAAGGGTGATTTTACTTACAGTCAAAAATGAGGATTGTGAAATCAACAGTTAAATTTAGATCTTCAGGCTGTTTTCATCAGAACAAAAACACGGGGATTTGTAGCTGTCAACTTCCCTAAAACTGATTCATACAGAAAGACCAAATCCTGAGCTCAGTTACCTTAAGGTGGTTTCCAGTGACACCAGAGCCACAGGCATGAAATTAAAGGCTCTTTGGACCTTACGATGAGGGATCTTTTGAGTGTTTCAGGCGATGACCAGATCAGGAGACATAATTGGGAGAGCGCCATTTCAGCGGTTTCTCACTGCTAGCTTCCTACTGAAACTTTTGAAAGAGGAAAACAACATTTTTGGATACTCATTTTTCTTTCTATTTTAGGATATTACTTTGGCTACAGTTGGAGCTTTCTAGCTTTGAGAGCCAAATTCTACCATTAGATCTGCAGGGCATTTATCTGGGGAAGAAGAAAGTTGGCGGGAACGGGTGATGGAGGACCAGCAGGATTCTTCTGGGCTCCAAAAACTGGTCTCAGTGGATCTGCACCACTTGTGTGCTTGGGATAACGTATTTTGTTCGAGAAGGGGCAGTTCTAGTACTACCTGTACCACTAAAACATATGCTGTGATTGCCTGTTCTAGGGGCAAAACCCTCCCCATCCACTGGTCTGACGACTTTTAAGGCCAGATTGCATAATATGCTAAATTACACCCAAATACCTTATTATTATGGATAAAGTATTTTCATCCACCATGCCAGGGAGATGAACACTGCACATAACACGATGCCTCTGAAATTCACAACAGTGTTTTCTGAGAAGAGATGTCCATCTTGTTCGCTGGTAAAAGTGATGCCTTTTATTGCTTCCCAGCTGAGGGAATCCACTAGTTACTGAATGAGCTCGTGCATTCAGAGCTGTACTTTAGTCTTGGAATTTAGGCCAAGAACTAAATCCTCGGCCAAAACTCTGTTAGTTTCCAGCTTGAGTTTTTATCCTCCTCTGTTAGTCCAGCAAACCAGATCAATGGTCTGACTGATACTGTGTTAGTTTAATTGCAGAAATCATGTTGCACCATTTAAAGCATTTATGTGCCAGCTCATTTGCATGTTGTTTTTAATGTCCTTTACATTGTGTTAGTTTGTCCCATCCCTGACCTTGTACACCAACTCTGTGTTGCTTTTTCTAAGCGAAAAAAACATCAGCTTGCTACCAGACTGACTGCTGCTGATAGCCTGTATGGGATAAAGTAAATTAAAACCATGCATGTGGTTGGTCAGAAAATGACGTTTCCATGTGAAGAGGCATAATGCCAGTGCTGACTTTTTTGTATCCCTGTTAAACATTATGGGACCTGTAGTTAATGCATTTCATGCTGCCAACTGTATGGGCCATTTCACTGGTAAAGACCAAAACCCCCAGGAAGTCTGTCCTCCTGGAGAAGGAAAACGGTGTGTTATGAGAGTCGTTGATGCTGGTGGGTGCACCAGAAGACCTCTGTGGCTAAGAAGAACAGCCCATAGGAAAGGATAGAAAAGCAGAGAAACAAAAATCCTGCTTCCTGGTGCGCACTGAGGTAATATGACAGGAACTCTTAATGTTTCTAAACCCAGAGTTTTCCTGGAAAGCAGACACTTCATGAAAAATGCCATAAAGTTGAATTTAACCATTTCCTGCTGGAAACATTGCAGCCTGACCCTTTGAATGCTGCCAGAGGATGCCCTTTTTCATTTTCCCCTTCTCCTGTTTAATGACAGCAATATCTGTACATTGTATGGGCAGCCAGGACATGACTGGACCACAGCTGGGAGAAAAAGAGATGGAGTCAGACTCTGGGAGGCGATGTCCTCTTCTGCCCTTTGTGCTATCCATGCCTGGGTAACGGGGATATTTTTGGAGTATTATTTTAAATAGCAAGGAGGGGCTATCAGGTTTCGTTTCATCTGTTGGTTCTGGTCTGCAGTGCCAATCAAGCTGTAATTGTAATTTATAAAATGGAGTCCTCTGTGGCGAGGAGCAAAGGAAGAGACAATGCCCTCCCTTCGCAGCTGGACATACCTGTGGTGATCGGCGTTTTCACCACTAAGCCCACGTTATTGCAATTACTGTCTGCTTTGGACTGACTTAGTTATTTGAAGCCAATTATGCCAGCTTAGGCAGATCAGTGCAGTAATGCTCTGGTCTCCGTACTTCAGCCCCCAGTGGGAGAGAAAATGGGTTCCTCTTTCTAGAGGGAACTGTGTTTTTTCTGAAAATGTGCAATGGCACACAAATTCATGACATAGCTGATGTCATCTAAACCCTGAAGTCTTTACCCAAGGCCTCCTTGGGAAGATCCATCCAGACCCCATGCACCCCAGTGAAGGAGGATCAACAGGGAGCATGGCTGACACCCCCACACTCCCTCCTCTCTGGGAATAGTGTTTTGTCCCACCTTTGCAGCCTATGAGTCTTTCAGCCATTTTGTTTTTACACCAACTGAAACAGCTGATGATTGTACGGTCTGACCATGTGAGAAAGATGGCCCAGAGATGCACTGAGAATCTCTGTGTATATCCAGATAAGGCTGGGTATCTGGGATGGGGAATGGCTTTGAAGATCCATGTAGATAAGGGAGCTGAGCGGTATCCCCGATTGACTTTTCTTGAGAAACACTTTAGAATGTAAGCTCTCACATATCCCAGCACTGGGAAGGGTGAAAAAGGGATCAACTGTTCTCATGGTATCAGCCATTCTTGTAAGCTCTCAGCTACAGTGAAACCACACCAGAAGATAAGGTGGCTTCCGACTGTGATGACATGAATGCTTTGGGGCTGATCGTGGGTCTGAAGATTTTAAGTTCAATCTACCTTCTCTTTCTTCCTTTGACTTAAATGCTCTATTCAAAAGGCAGCAGGAAGGCTTTCAACATTGTGAAATTAGTTTTATGAGAAAAGTAATAAATTTACATTCTGGCTTGCAGGGCTGTATATTGTCTACACTGCTACAATGACCTAATCTAGCTGGAAGAGTCGAACTCCAATAGGATGACAAAGGCTGTTTCTGCAGGTGCCAAACAGCAACAGTAACAGCGTTGTACAAGGTAAGCTGCAGTGCCTGGAAACAGGAGAAAAAGACTGGGTTCAGGCAGTTTAAGGTAGGTAACTGTCTTATGATATATGTCTGCATTTCAAATAGCTCTGAGACCTAAAAATTCAGCTGTTTAATCATCTGCCACCTGTTCAAGGTTTCCTAATTCTCCTACGCTATGCATACTGCCTTAGACGATACGTGTTTTCCACAGACACATGATGAGCCCTCCGTTAGGCCCCGTGTGTCATCACCCTCCCACACCAGAGCTAACGTCCTTCCTGTAATGGATATAGATAAACAGATACACACAACGCATCCCCTTCCAAAAAAACTTTCCAGGCTTTTTATTTTTTTCATTACGTTAACTTCAATTGTATTATATGGAATTAATTTTGCTGTAGTACTTGTTGGATGTTCAACAGAAAGATAAATGCTGTAAGTTGTTACACGAGTTTCACGCTCAATGGAATAGCTGATCACTAAACTCGGATCTAGAAGCGTTTTCCTTCCTTGTGCTCCAGCTGGTGTACTTACAGTGGTCACACTTTAAAAGTCGGCATACACTGCTCAACACCCTCCAATAAATAGCACGGCATCTGCTGGGAAATGTTTTTTCTTGGCCACCAGCTCTGCCTCCAGACAACAGGGCTGGAGGAAGAGGACTACTACAGTGATCAGCAAAAGCCTCATTTGAACCACCACAGAGTTTCAAGCTAGAGTATTCCTTAGGGACACAGACTGCAAATTTAAGAACAAAACCTGCTCCACTAATATCAGTGGGAAAGTAGCCAACAGCAGCTGCAGAGGCCAAATTAGCTGCTCTGGCAGCAGCAGAGGAGACTATTTTGCACTCTCAGATTAATGCAGCAACTCTGTCCCACCTAGCCTAGGCAAACCTCTGGTGTGTTAGAGTAGAACTTTAAAATTAAAGGCAAACTTAGGAGGACTTACTTTTTTCTTTTTCTTTTTCTTTTTCTTTTTCTTTTTCTTTTTCTTTTTCTTTTTCTTTTTCTTTTTCTTTTTCTTTTTCTTTTTTTCTTTTTCTTTATGCAATATTGGTGGGAAATCACATTAGAGAATATAGCTCCCCCAAAAAAAGCAACTTCTGTTCCCAAGGACCTGCAACCTAAAGAACAGGCTGGGACAGACTCAGCTGACAAACTCCTTCTTGCAGTTAATTACTGGAATTTAACAATTTCCTGCCTGTGAGCTGTGAGTGGCAACTGCCCTGAGCAGGCTTCTGTCTCCAGCAAAGGCAAGGTAATATCTGACCTGATGTAAGGAGTGGGGGGGCAGGTTGCATCGCTCTGCGGCTGGTGCAGGTGACCAGCACAAAGCCACAGCGGCCCTGCAGCTCTCTTGGTACACAGGGACTTGTTAAACCCAGGCGACCATGCATCTTGGCTGCCAAAAAAACAGAAAAAAGGTCCTGTACTGAGCCAAGTGATGCATTTTGGGTCAGAGGAACAAAACTTTCTCCTGAACTCGCCTATAATTGTAATGTGGAAGCTCACATATCTTACCATGAGCCAAGGAAGGATGACAGGCAACTTTTTTTTTTTTTTTTCCTTTCAGATTGATTTGCAGTGGCTGGGTAAAACACCTAACTGCTTCTGCTCCTAACTGCTTCTGCAGAGCTTAGAGGCTCTTAATGCACACCAGCTCTTGCCAATAAAAAACCCCAAATCGATGTTCCAGCCATGCAGGTGGCCTGCTTGGGCTTCTTCTGAATCATGAGTCCGCTGAGCTTGCTGAGTTACTCAGAGCCCTGCAGCCCCATATCCCAATTTTACTATGGTAGGGATGAATTCTTTTTTCCATCAACCCCAAACAGCTGAACCCCTGCCAATGTATAAAGGGGCCTTTTTGTGACTTTGAGGGATTGTCACAGCTCATACCTCAACCTTTGGGAAAGGAACCTGTGATACTCTCCAAAAATTTCTTCCCATCAGCCAAGTGTTGAGACAAGCAACTCAGCACAAGGCTGCATAATTGCAATGTTAGCCCCTTTTAAAATAAATCAAATAATATTTAAATACATTTTAAAATTTAAAAATCAAGCTATTCAATATATATTTATAAAGATAGATCTGGTATTACTTAGATCTGCCTTCTGTTTTACAAGAAGACTACCTCTTTTCTAGCCAAAAGTTGGAGAAGAGGTAATGACAGCCAAAGAAAAATTGACTTAAATTCTGGTTTCATTCCTCCTGTTGCAGGTACCAGTGTTGTGCCCTTTCCTTGCAGCTACTATCAGAAGGTGTCAGAACTGATGGAAAACACCTTGGAGAGTATCGCTCTGGGGCTCTCTCTGGGCTGCCTCCCCTTTTCCAGCATCTTCTAGGAGCTGAGCTCCCATTGCCTGCAGAAAGACTAAAAGATCCTAAAGATGTAGTAGCTGCCCATCATCATTTCAGCACAGTGTGTGCTGAAAATCCCCTCCTTGTAATAACAGTGATGCTGCTGTGACTCCTTGGCACTTTCTCTGCAAATCTACTTGCTTCCTGGAAAAATCAGGCACGCTCTACTCCATGCCTGGCCAAGAAAGACCAGATGCTTTATTGCTTCATTCCTGTGCTGCATTTAGTTTGTTAATGCTTTCATGTGAAAACAGTGTGACACATGGGAACCCTAAGTCTATTTATTTCTTCTGTAAAGTCACTTCTTGGTGTGAGAGTTAAAGGTTACAACCAGTGAATGGCTGTTGACTCCAGGGGTTACTCTTATAAAGCAAACCAACACTGATTTTTATTTCTGTTTATCTGAAGCTTGCAGAACACTACACTCCATGTAAACACCACAAGGCAGCAAGGGGGAAGTTGAAAGCAAGGACTGACCACTGTGATTATGTCTGCATACAGCATGGGGAAGCACAAAAAAGCAGATTAAAAACTGTGGTTGCGGAGCCACAAAGTCTTTGCCTCTACTGGAGTAATACCAAGCCTGAGAGAGAAGCCAAAGCCTCTAAGATATGTCTGCATTTTACCTACTGGAAGGGAAAAGCTCAGATGTGCAGTGGTCTTCAACAGGAGGTCTGATCAGAAAATGTCCCTGTTTCATGCAACTGTTCATAAAAAAAAGAAAAGGGTTATAAAAATATCTTGCTTGTATATATTTAGATTAAGAGTGCTGGCATTAAGGTTGCCTGTGGGCAGTGACAGGCAGGGCAAGGAAAAGAGGCCAACCTTGTCTCATGCCTCCTACTTGCTCTTCTAAAAGGTCCTGGGCGTGAGACGTGGCCCACTGAGCTCACCACCACAGCTGTGCCCTTCTCAGCACTTCCTAGGAGTGAAGGGAAGAATTTGTTACCTGTTCCAAAATGCCTAAATCCTGGCTGTCCTGGATCTCAAAATTATGGGTAGCTTGTCCATAACAAACAACAGGCCTGGTACACTGGCATCTTTCCCTGTGATTGCCAGTGCCAAGTACTCAAGGACAACAACTTAGCCTTAAAATATATAATATTCTTTTTTGATTGTCTTCTTAACCAAAGCACAGGGTATTTTGCATTTTTTGAGTCACAGGAGCATGCTTGGAAGTCGCTTTGCAGCTTCTCTTTGCAACTGTTGGGGCTGCAAATGTGCGTTCTGGGCTTAAACTGAAAGCTGAGATTCTCACCCCAAAACTATGCTACAGATATTGGTGCTGTCAAAAGGAAAGCCACCTATCACAAGACTTAGAATAAAAATCAGAAAGCTGGCGACTGCCCTTCCAGCAAAGCATTCTTTGTGGCTACGAGTAGCCAGTTGAATCTCAGCTATGGGGTTTTAGGGACAGGAATTAGTACCTCCGGCTGCACGACAACAGGCCTTAACTATTTTAACTCAAGAAGGTGGCTCCACCGGTGTTGCTGCTCCCCAGCACCTGCGTTGGCCCAATGCACAGCCCGATAGAGGGCAGTGGTACATGCACAGCACCCCTCAGGTGCTTAAAAAACGTGAGTGGTGGTGCTTATAAGTCGTAGATGTGAGGGACAAAGAATAGACGGCATTGGGCAGAAGATGGCAAAAAGACCAGTAATTACAATACTTCTCTCCTGGTCCGAGTTCAAGCACACGGGCCAAGTGGCCCGGTTCAATTAAGGATGTATTTGGGAGAGGTTCCACACGAAGCCACAGCACTATTCCTGGCCACGCTCCAGGTGAGCTGCGCCGGCAAGGAATGCGTGCTTCAGGAATGCAGCTGGACGGGCTGTGTTTAGGAGAAGTTGTGTATCCTACCAACAGGGAGGAGGATCGGAACTCTCTAATAACCACACTCCTCCCTCCACGGGGGTTTTACGTGGCAAATCGCCCTGCTGCCCTTCGCAGCTTGCTCCTGTGTCTGAGCCGGGTGCTGGCCACCCACGAGACCCAGCCACCCCGGAGCAGCTTCGGCCAGCCGCCCCGTCAGGCAGGGATGCTCGCTGCAGCCCGCTGGTGCTTCCAGGTTGGCATTGAGGTAAGCAAAATGTAGTAACCCAGGCTGGAGCTTGCCACAGACACAGCAGCGAGCATCCTGAGAAACTCCTGTGGGGTCTGCATTGAGACTGAGCAGTCGAAGCTCTGGCTTTTGTGGAAAACAGCTGCTGGTGCAGGAGAGGGCTTTCTCACATATTGAAAAATATGCCGTTCTGTAAAACAGGTGGTTCCAGGTTAGAAACACATAAGCGACAAGAGGGTCAGCTAAGGGGCACCTTCAAATCCAGCCAGGAACAACCTCCTGGGCTGCTTCCCCTGTGGTGGTTTCTATAGCTTGACCATGAAATCTGCATTTGCTTAACAGACGGTGAGAAAAACAACTTTCAGAGCCTGCGAGAGAGAGGTAGATGTCCAACAGCAAGGGGTTACCTTCAGATTTTTTCCCCCACAGTGCTGAACGGAGGCCTGGAGCAGGCAGCATGCCCAATGGGCAGGGCCGTCAGCCCCTGGCATCTTCCCAGACCTTGCCTGGGGCCACCTCTCACCTTTGGAGACTGCCCTGCCCAGGGACAGCTCTTCACGCAATGGAAACAGCTGCTTTCTGCAGGCTGCTGAGGGAACAGAGGGGTGGAAATTTCACACTCCATTCCCTCCATCTGTGTTCCTACCTTACCTTCCAGGGACATCCATCCTCTGCAACAGGCTCTACCCTTGGACTGCACCATCCTTCCACCTCTGAAGGCTCCAAAGCCCTTAAGGAGACAGGAAAATTAAGGTGTAAGGGGCTGAAAAAGGGGGTACCCGGCATTAACCACCTCCCTGTAAGAGGCTTCCAGAGAACAAGAGCAGTGGGCAAAAAAAGGGAGAATCTGGGACACCAGATTGGGTCCCCTGAGGCTGTGGGCAACCAGGCAGCGATGCTTGTTGCACAGAGGGGCCACAAAATCCACAGAAAACACTGCAGCGCCAATAACAAACTTCAGACCCTTTACAAGAGCCACAGCCACGAGGAGGGTGGAGGAGATGAAAGGCACAGCACTATGTGACGTCCCCAGGGTAATTACAGGAGATTACACTGATTACTCTAGGAGGTCAGCCTTGACCTGCACTACAACGCCAGGCCAAGCCAACCCCAGCGCTGACTTCATCTTCGCAGGTGGGATACCCTCAGAGCTTAGTGCCTTCCAGTGTCTTCTGCTTTTTGTGCAGCACACACACCACCACGGACTGAAGCTGATCCAGCTCTTGGCTTGGTGTGTTGCTGTCCCACAGAGAAATCTGTGTCCTGCAGGACTGTTGCCGCGGCCGGTTCAAGCACCACTGGTTGCTTGCCCACCGCAGCTCGGAACTCCTGCTCTTCTCCATTGTGGAACTGAATGTCAAATACTAACAACTCCTGGCTGCAAAACCCTGGGCTTAACCCGGTGGGTGGGAGGCAGAGACACCCTTTGACACAGAAAATATATATTTTCTATGAAATCAAATCCCCAAGCCTGCTGTCAGCTACATCGTGCACAATTTACTACCAGCAAGAAATAATTCCCAGATATACTTCCAATTTGACAAGACACAAGTCCCTCAGGCTGCTCCTCTTTTCCATCAGTTTGCTGACAGTAATTTGCTGCCAGCCTCTTTCCTCCTTTAGAGCTACCTAGGGTGCAAGGAGGACGGAGGACGGGCTGGCCCATCGCATGCGACGTACGTGGAAGTTGGCTCACAGACAACACCCCGCTGTTTGTCTTTTGTGCATAGGGAACTGCCAGTACTATTGCAGATTTCTCCTCTCTATTATCTGTCCTAACCACATCACCCTGACTTTAGGGGTACATTTCTGTTAAGGTAAAGCCAGGGCATCATTTTACTTTTTCTAAGTATTTTCTCTTTTCACACCAAACCCATTTGCAGGTATTTGCCCAGGAAACTATGCTGTTCCTCTCCCTTTGATTCCCCAGGACCTGCCACTCTGCACTGCTCTGGTTTCAGTGCGGAGCGGGCTTCTGCCTGAGGAGATCAAGTCACTTGCCCAAGGTCAGGCAGCAGCTGGTGAGACCAAATCCGCCCTTGGGACCAGTCTCCTGGCTTGAGCCCCCACTAGTGATTTACACAAAGAGCCCTCTCACCTCAACATCAGCAGCCAAGACCCCATCCAGAGGGTTAATGTCTTAGGCTTGGACTTTCAAAGGCAACAAAGAAAATGCTTGGCACCCCAATGCCTCCAGGAGCTGCTTTGCTCGGCTTTACAGCATCCTTAACTGGGTGGTCTCGTAATGCCAGACCCCGGTGAGCGAGACGTCGGAGGATGGACTCACCCTGCAACTCCCTGGCCGCACCCGGTGCTGGCACCTGCCTCCAAAGGCGAGTCATGGCCCAGCACCCCCCAGGGGCTGCGTGACTTGCAGCAAGCGGAGAGACTGGCTCCCGCACCTCCTTGGATGCTGGCTACTTCCTTGATGAGTACATAAGGTCTAATGGTCACGGGACGGGCAGGCAGGAACTGCAATGATTTCATTGCAGCCGTGACCTGGTTCACCCTTCACCACGTCATTTACTCTGTCTCTGTGGAGGGAGGGTCATGAGACTCGCCTGGTATGAGGATTAATTCCTACCAACTAGTGCTTTGAAGATGAGGAGAACAGCGAACGTTGCCGGGTGCCGCTGTTATTGCTGTTAGACCTGAGCTCTGCCCACCTGCAACCAGGCTCTGGTAATGCACAGGCAGGAGTTGGTGGTGAGAGGCATTTACATCGTCAGCGTATGCGTGACATCCCTCTCCCAGGAGGATCCCAAAGGGATTCACAGTCAGGTGCCTTGAGGGACCCACTGGGTAGCTACTGGGAGGCTGCCGGGCAGGGGCAGGAGGATCCCCTCCCATGCCCGGGGCCAAAGGGAGGCCTGATCCAGGGTAGAGCTACCAAATTTTTTGGAAGATAAGGCTCCATGGGACACCTGTGAGCATCCAGACAGGAAAAGTAGAGCATCCTTGGGGAAAAACAGCTCCCCTAAAGCATCCTTGTAATGCACAGGCCAGCGTGCCAAGCTTATTTCTGGCATTTGCTCTTGCTCAGTGAATTGCTGCTTTCAGAGAACAGAGGTGTAGGAAAATGAAGCTTGGGCCACGCCATGACTCACAGTTCCCAAAGTCAGATGCCCTTCATCATCACTGCCTGGCTTTGCCAGATGGCAAACCCTCCCACAGCGGCGTGAGCCACGGCATGCCGACTCAGCCATTGGCATGCCCAGCCGGGAATGATGGGGGCACGGAGGCTACCAGGCCTGTCTCCCTAAGGAAATATCCATCAGCTGGATCATTTTTTTTGGCTGAGGGACATGTTTGCTTCTGAGGTCTGAGAGCACAGGCTGCCACAGCCAAACACGGGCTCCTCTCCTCTCCCCATCAGATGGTGTGAGCATGTCTGGGATAGCCTGAGCCTGTGGCATGGGCAGGGTCCTGTAAGATGTGTCAAACGAGGGTTTGTTGCCCAGAGTTTGATCTGAAGGAGGGTTCCTGGCTTTATCCCCATGCAGGAAACTCATCCCTTAATGCAAGACGTTGATGATGCAATGACCACATTGATAATTCTCCCAAAGTCCACTTACCTGTGGGAACGTGAGTGAGTGATGATGAAAAGTCGAGCGCCTGTTGCCTTTCTGAAACCCAGTGCTGCTGGGTTTTGTTAGGCACTGCCCGGTGCAGCACGCTTCACCCGCAGCCTCGGTGCACATTTTCACTGCCAGAGCTGTGCTAACAGGCGCTGTTAGCTTTGCCCTACCTGTATGTGCTGACCATGAGTCTACACAGGTCAAAGTCAAGACATTGCTGGAATGAAGTCCTCACCACCCCCCATGCAGAATGGCTGCACCGCTGTCCCAGGACCATGCCCACTGCTTGGCAAGGTTGCCTATACCCAAATCATCCCCAAAATTCAGTTTTTCCCTTCAAAACTGCACTGCGGTGGATTGGCCTTGGCTCCAACCAGCTGTGGGCAATGGTAGAGCCGCCCTGCCCGGTTCCTACGTACCCTGAGACAAAACCCATTCCTCGGCATAGGGAGCCCAGCCTTGGAGGGGTTCAAGGTTGGGGCGCTGGGGCTGTGTGCAGGAGCTCCAGGAGGAGGCATAAGAGGCTGCTTCGATGTCTGTGCAACGTGCACGCACACGTGCATGCTGGGCCGGCTGCGTGCAATCGGTTTCCACAGAGCCAGTAACAGCAGCCATAATGGACGTGCTGCAGTGAGGCCCCTAGAAGAGCCACCGCGCTGGTGTAGGGAGGGGAAAATTCTCCTTTCACAGATAAACACGCTACTTTTAATCCCTCTGCTGCCCATTCCCAGATCTGTAAACACGGAGCCACAATGGGTATTAGTTCTGGACAAAATCGATGCCTCCTCTGGGCTCGTTTGCCAATCTCTGCACCTTCCCAGGCAGGGGCATGGGTTTGTGCCTGCTTCCTTAACCCCTGCATGCCAGCAGCCCGGGGAGGCCCGGAGGCAGAGTTTGAGTGCCAGTGGTACCTGCTAAGTAAAGGCTGAAGTAAAGAAAGGTTGTGCACAGAGGCTGCTGCCCTGCAACACCCCGGTGTGGAAATGCGCTTGGAGAAGCTGCTCTCAAAAAAGCCGCCCCTCTGCGACCCACTCTGTGCAGACCATTGTCACTGCGCCCAGCCGGGGGGAGCGGAGCCGCTCAGCCGCGAGCAGATCTATCCTGGTCTCCGGGAAAGGGTCTGTGCTCCGGAGTAGCAGCTGCCATTTCTGTCTGTGCTGCTTTTTCTAAAATGTCAGTGCCTGAGGCAGGTCCAGCCCAGCTAACCCTGTCTCTCCACCTGCGTGTCCATGTAGCGAGCTTCACTCTCATTTTTTTTCTTGTGTTTTTTCAATCATAAAAAAAAATTTACCCTGGGTTCAAGCTATCCTGCAGTGCTGATGGCGGCAGCTCTCCTGCCACACCACATTAAAATCTTCAAGGGTTTTAACACACCCCCTGCTCGCGGCTCATGGTCTGACACACTGCTGTCACTCAGCAGCTGACGGCCTGCTGCAGATGGCCAGCGACTCCCTGGCTGCTCAGGAGGGTCTGACAGCGCTTGCAGGTTATTGCCCAGTTCATGACGGCTTTTCAAAGAGGTGGAACAAATCAGTGCCTGAGTCTGCTTTCCCTAGTACTCACTTCTCTCTCCATCCCCTTCTGCAGACCAAAATCAACCTGCGCTTCAGAGTTGCCAAGTGATCCTCATTAAAAGGATGAAGATATTTTCCGTGACACAGATCTGACCCACTCGGCGGGGCAAGAGGCGGGTGACAGGCAGACACAGCCTTTTGGGGACACACGAAGCTCAATGACACTGTTAGGAGGTGGCCTCACCCCAAGTAGCTCCATCGCTGCAGACCTGGTCCCCTCCGGGGTCTCCTGGCACATGGAGGGTGGTATCACCTGCAGCAAATGCTGTTGGAAGATGCTTGGTTGTCGAAGGCATGGGGCACCGCAGAAGAAACCCACCAAAGAAGATTTTGCAGCAATCTTGCGGTTTAAACAATATCCCCTGCCACTCAAAAAACAGCTGGGGAAGGTGGGACTGCTGCCCCGAGGGGGTGTGTTGGACAGGCAGAGGGAGGAGACCTCGGCCCCAGTGTCCTCATATTTGGGGTTGAATTTTTGCATATGCTGCAGCTCACCACTGCTCTCTGTCCCCAGGGGCACCCTTCAGATGAGGCAGCTTTTAGCCAGTGGGTTTTCACCCTTTCTCCCACCACCC
Organism: Podiceps cristatus; assembly: GCA_000699545.1. NCBI lineage: Eukaryota > Metazoa > Chordata > Aves > Podicipediformes > Podicipedidae > Podiceps > Podiceps cristatus. The sequence goes on along the minus strand of KL258924.1, from coordinate 305 downwards.
CCCGTGTAACACCCACCCAGGCGAGCAGTGGCAGGAGATGGAGATGGGTGGCT
>KL258919.1:5398-15828 GCA_000699545.1 Podiceps cristatus | reverse complement strand
AAGTGGGGTGAAACCTTTTTTTTTTTTTTTTTTTTTTGAATACTTGCCACTTTTCTTGAGCTGAATAAAAATGAAAGAAAAAGGAACTTTAATTAATGGGATGCCTTTTGATTTGTAGAGCAAAACTGCCAGAGCAGATGTACCAGCAAAGAGGATTAGATTGTCCCTTCTCTGACGCACTGAAAATTTCTTTTTCCCCTTGTAGTAACCCCCATTGAGGAGAGGCTGTCTTTAGTGTCTAAGATTCAGCACTGCTAAAGAAACTGTTGTATTTGGGTACAATGGGTAGCTCTCACAAGACTAGACAGAATATGTGAGGAGAGAGCTAATATTCCTTTAAATCCAAGGTTGATTCCACTTTAGTATTTAGAGAAGCCTAAATAAAAGAGAATTTCCAAGTCTGAGTTCTTTCAAATCTCATCAAATATGTATTAAAGTGAATCCTGAAACAGCCATGTCTAACGTTCATCCTCTGTAAAAGCTTAAATAAGTTAGATAAAGAGTCTTGAACCTATTTTTGTTTTATTTTTATTAGTCCATTAATTCACCTATTTCTGAGAACTTTGTCTCCAGCTGCAGTTCTCCTTTAACCAGGGCGGAATGATAAAGTGTATATTTACCTGATGAATTTTATATACACAAATTAGGATTGATTAACAAATTCCTTATGTATTCCATTTTAAATATTTAAAATGATGTTTTCAAAACTCTAGTTTGAAGAAAAACTGATCTTCACTTCTATTTATTTAACTTCCTTTACACTAGCTGTGAGATAAGGTGTATATTATAAAAGACTTTTTTCCTAGTGTTTGTTTAAGTTCATTTTGAGTTTCTTTTTAGACTGAAAAATTCATTTTTCTGAACAGAAATATATCCCTGTTTTACCCAGAGAAACTCTTATATTGTAACATTTATATTTATATTTACTTATATTTACTCTTATATTGTAACATTTTTTAAAACATTTAAAAATCTCTCAGCAAAATTCAGAAGTTCTGATGTATCTGAGTCACAATAAAAAGATAGGAAAGCACATTTCCACTGTAAAGATAGAAGAGAAATTTAAGATAGACAGTAAAAAAAAAGAAACATTTTTTGGCAATGTAATTTCAGAAGTCTCGTGAATAACATCTTTTCAAAGATGAATAGGAGACATCCCACAGCAGAGGAAACCTTACCTTATTCTACCTATGTAAAATTCTGGGTTTTTTTTCTGGCAGTGCTCATAGGGAATTCTCTTCCAGCTGCCTTTTCTATTCTCAGCAACAGCAGATATTTTATATCTAGACTTCCAAACACCTGCTTGAAATGATTATACCAAAAACACTCTTTATATCCTATTGTTGCAGTGCAACACATAATGAAGATACAAAGAAAACTTTCAAAAATGTGATTGGCACCCCGAAAATTTTCTTTTAGGTCTAATATAGTAAATATTTTTGTAAATCAGTGGGAGCGCTCACTGAGTTGCGTCAGCAGTCCCTTTGCTCTGGAACACAGCCTTGCAAGAGCAAGAGAAACTGTGACCAACACCTTGTGCTTCGGTTTCAGGGAAAGTAACAGGAAGAATAGCTTTCGTTATCAGGGTAGGCAGATCAGTCATCAGTTGAGGGCATACCTGGGGTAAGGCTTGGGACAAGGCATCCATCAAGACAGGCATGAGGAAGAAAGAGAATTGTAAACTAAAAAGGAGCTAGGTCAGAAACACACAAAGACATCAGCAGTTAGAGCCGGGTGTATATAACAGTGATCCTCCTCATTTCACAGGTTGGGACATGTGATGATGCCAATGCTGTCTTTTTGAAAGAATTATGAAAATGATACTCTTTGACATGATCACTGGGTAAATACTCTTCTTGTGTCACTGTCTCCCTGTTATATTTTAGAGTCAACACTGATGAAGGACAGGGATCCCCAGAATTTTGTTCTTAGAAGGCCACTTTGGCCAGTCAGGCTGGAGAATACATAGCAAATGACAGAAATCCTCCACCACCACCTCCAGCAACATGATGGCCATTAACTATCCACTACAGAAAGTCACCTTTGGGTGGGAGTGTGTCCCTGAGGGCCCTCAGAGATGACTGGTGGGTGCTTTGGTGAGGTGAGGCTGCCGTGAGCTCTGAGGACCCTGGAACCCATGTATCCAAGCACAATCCTCAGTCTCCAAGCATCTGGAAAAGACTCCAGCCTCAGCGACCACTCTGTCCCCTGGGGAATGAGCACAGTCTCACAGGCAGCCCCTCTCAGAGCTGCCAACAATCGACCTGTGGGCCACAGATGACTACAGTTTGGCATTATCAGGGCTTCTCTAAAAATTACTTTCAATATTCCACTTTTGTCATGATTGCTTCCCCAGAATTATTTCTATTGCCAAATGTCAAACAAAAATCAAAGCCCCAATGCTTTCTTTTATCAAAATGGCTTCTTCTGGTGCAGAATTTGGCCATTTATTGCTCTCACCAGGTAAGTTACTAGTTGGTTTAGGCTACAATATTGAGAAGTTCAAGTCCTAATGAAGCATTTTGAATCTGTTTCTTCTTCTTGCAAACCCAATTATGTATTATACTTGGCATAATACTGCTGTTGTTAATATAGTGTCAGAAGCCTTATAATGGCATCAGAAGTATGTACATCTTTTCCTCACAGAGACCTATCCATGAACAGTACACACATTACTGCCAAGGAACCGGAGCTTTTATTTAGCCAACTGTAAATCCTGTAGATCACAAATCAAAAGTCAATAAAGGAAACTGGCAAGTCATCTACAGCAACTTCATGGTGGTATTAAGTTGTTTCTACAGCCTCTGCAACATAAAGGCTGTGGATGGGTTTCTGTGATGGATGTAACGACCAGCATATCATTACAGAAGTTATCTCAGGGAAAGGGCTTACCAGCATCAGCTACTTCCCGTCTGTGCAGAGCTGGTCTGCAGTCCCTTTTTCCACACTTACCTCACATACCAACAGTGGGTAAAAATGAGCACATGGCTTTTTACAAGGGAAGAGTGATGCATTGTACCCCCTTCCCAGCAGGAGCTTGCTTGGTTGTGCATATCCAGCCATTGACCCCTACCCTCAGCTTGGAAATTTAGGAAAAAAAGAAGTGAAATGAGCTTAAAATTGTTACCTTTCAGCAAAAATTGCATGTTCTTATGAAATTTTATGTCATCTGGACAACAGATCCCTAAACTGCCCATTCTAAACCTAATTAAGTCATTACAGCATAGACATTTTCCAGAGTTTTCACCACCCTCTAACAAAAATCCAAGACTGGCAGAGACAGGGATTGCAGTTCATGTAGTGCACAGAATCGAAGAGCAAATATGTAGACTCCTTTTAAGAAGTTATTAACTTTTTAATTAGTAACATGATTGTGGCTGTGAAATGCAGGTGTAGTAATACTCCCGTGATAACAATGAGAAGCAGAGGAGTCAGTCAGGGAATTTTCTTTTCCCATAGATTTCCTAGATGTCACTAGGATTTTCTTCAGCTTTATTCCTGTTTCATTTTCAGCATGAGTTTTCATATACAATGCTTCCATTTTTTTAATGCAGTACTTATCATTCATGGACATAAAGATTGGTGATGAAATTGTGCATTTGTAGTTTAAGTATAACATTTTGTAGGAAGGAAAACATAGCTTTTTAATACCCAACTATTGAAAGAGCTACAAAACATGTCCTCTTTTATACTGGTTTTGTTATATCTGTACTGACAGAACTAAACCTAGCATTTTGGGCTTGTGCATGGAAATTGAATTAGCAACAGAATGTAATGTGAATAAGTTTATCACAGTCACATTTCCATAACAGCATTACAACCACTTTACTTGCACTTGCTGTGTAATTAAATTCATGATTCAGCCTGTTTTGTTAAATTACATTCATGTCTACATATGCAAAGGCTTGATTCTTTTGTTGGTTTTTTTTCTTTTAAATTCTGAAGCAGAGTTAAGATGGAGCCAGTTAAATCAATGCTTGCTTATGAAGCACTACACTCGTTCTTTGTTCCTTGTATTTTTTATTTTTTTAACTCTAACTGGCTTGGTTTGTAATAAATATACTGCTCTATTCCAATATCTTAGCTTCGCTACAGTGACTTTTTTTTTTTTTTATTTACCACATTACTTCCTATACTTAAATATTCAGATAAGGTAATGCAGTATCTACTGACAGAATAATGCAGCCTCTTTTTATGTCCCAATGTATGTTTCTCCAATTAATGCTGCTCATTTCTTGTAGCGTATCTACCTAGGTACTGTAAGATTTCTTCCCCTTTAAATATCCCTCAACAACTTGCCTTACTTGGTTCCTCTGTATTCAACCTCATCCCAGTCTTACTGCAAACACATCTCCTTGACATCAAACTCGTGAGCTTTCAATTCGCTTGTAACTCCAAACCACATACAGTTATTATTCAGTCATTTATGTCTCAAAATACAGAATATTCTAATTGATCCTGAAATTACCCACTCTGCAATTCACATCATAGCTGATAAAATAGACTTTTTCCATAATATATCCTATTGTATTTATTTTGCCCCTCCCATCAAACACAGCTTTGGAGGCTTTGCATTTATAGCTTGAGAACCAAGAAGGTAATTTGTGCATTACATTATCTGATTTAGACACTGTCCCTGATAACTCATATGTCATGTCAGGAATCAGAAAATAGTTGATCACTAGACCTGTACCAGAGGTGTTCTTGCCTCCTTACTCTGTGTGACATGAGAATAATTAACAAAATAAGACTTGCTGATAACTACCCCGCTCCAGCTGCACAGCCTCAGCATGACTACTTGTAAGTGAAGAGACATAACACGCATGGAAATATGCACCCATGGGAGAAATTTCACAGTGACTCTGGCTATTATTGTCAAATCAACTTGCAAAGCACAGAGCTGGGTTATCAGGCAAGTGTTACCCCGTGAACAGTGAGGTGTCCATGGCAGGGCTACAAAAACAGCTCTTGAGGGCTGGAGTCCTCAGTTGCTCTGGCAGAGTGGGACAAACAGGAAGTGTTATATTAAGAAGGACAGAAGATACAAGCAGAAATTTCCAGATGAAGGCAGAGGCAGAAGTAATAAGTGAGAGAATGAAGGTGGTTTACTGCAGGAAAGAAAAACAAAGTAGGTGGGAGAAAGATCAAAGATCCACCTGTGTAGCTCTGTGACGACAGATCACACGAACAATGTGAAGCTCTTTCCCATTCACAGGTCCCCTCAAATACAACATTTGTGATACAACATTTGGATACTGAGTGTATTCCCATCCCCTTTTTAATGCAGAGATTGTAAACCCAATTTAGGCGTGTAATTCAGGCATAGACGCACTTCCACTTTGGGTGCCTGCCACCCGTAGGAGGGAGCAGGAGAGCAATGCCTGAAAGAGGAAGGGTGCCGTCCCTCTACACAGAGGAGAACATTGCCTCTGCTTGCCTTCTGCAAACGGCACTGGCCTTTGCACGGTGCAGCTTCAAGGGAGCCGAGTATGCTGTTATCCAGGACACCACAGGGCTAGCGGGGCTGGCCACCCTTCAGTAGGGCCTGAATGAAATCACATCTTCCTCAAAGACCTGGATTCGGGGTTTCCTATTCCCAAGAATGAGCACCAACTGGCAGAGTATGATGCAAAGAGGACATGACTGGTGGTTGCAGTCCAGGGTGGGAAATAGTTACCTGTCTCCTCAATACGAGTCCGTGAGCGTCAAGGTTTTTTCAAGCCTTCCTTCAATGACATGCCAAGGAAGACCAGTGCCTAAGGGGTTAGGTAGATAGCTAGATTGGAAAGATGCTACCCTGGTTCAGCTATCTTTCACAGAAAGTTTTATTTGTATTTACCACAAGATCCAGTTCTGCCAACTAAACTGTCATTGAATAAGCACCTTGATCTGTGAGTAAATCCATCAAAATCTATCAGCTCTTCTCACATACTGACATTCAATTCAATATAACTCTGACTAGCAGAGTCATGTCCTTCAAGAAAATATGATTCACTGTGTTACCCTCACCACCTCCAAAAAAACTACTTATCATAGACTTTGTCATTGAATCTTCCTTTTTTTCAAGGTTCAATTATTCTTTAAAATGTGTCTTAAAAGAACTCTGCCGGTTTCAAAACTCGTAGTTGCCATCAGGGTATTTTATATCCCTGAATGAAAGGTCAGGACAGATTCTAAATTGGTATCAATTGGCAAAAATCCATGAGCTTCCATGGAGCTGAGTCTATTTACACCAAATGCCTAGCTGGCCTTTTGAGAACAATATTTTATTGTTATTATTATTATCATTTTAAAGGCTACCAAGGCAGCAACATTTATGAAATTTGTTTTCTGAAACTTGAGTTTGTAAAAAGAAAGCAAAATAAAAACCCTCCACTTTCTCTTTATTCCTCTTCTAATTAAATCCACACGGAGAAAATTGCCACTCTAAAAATAATTGAGTATATACTCTTGCTCTTGCAAGCATGAAAAATTTTTCAGCAAACATGATTGCATGAAATGTCCCTTATAATAGGCTCAGTGGCTCTCACAACTAATTGTGACATTATATCATAGGAAGAAGTCTATACTGCTCCTCCACCACTGAACCAAAGAAAGAAGTGTATTACTATATGCAGAAAAGTTATCCTCAAGCTAAACCCCTGTCTCATGCTCAGAGCCTGAAGCTGCTGCTATGTGCCTGTTGAAGGGAACGGCATTTGGAGCAGAGTCACGACAGCCCTGTTACGTCTAGAGCTGTTTTACGGGATCAGGGGCACGTATGCTGTCCCTTGGCTCCCACACACAGAGACTTCGGGATCTACCCCCACCCCGTAGCAGCGTGGTGTGCAGTCAAATGCCATCTACCCTGTCTAAGTGACCCTGCACGTGGAGCGAGGAGGCCCTCACAGCTACGACTGGGTTCCTCCTGCCGACAAACAGGTGTCTCGCTCTTGGACTGAGCTCCCGTAGCCTCTCCTGCTCAAACGCAGCACAAACTAACACAGGTCTGTAATAGAAGGTGCTCAGTTTTAGACAGACTAACAGTTTCCAGGCAACACAGTGACTCTTTCTGTTCAGAGGTATCGTTTTATTAGCTGTAATTGTATATACTATTCCCGCTTTAATGAGGGACACCTAGTAAATTATACAGGGAAGCATTTCACTGAGGGAAACACAGGCACCCTGAGAAACTCCAGCTGTTACTCAGCAATATTTATTATTCATATGCCATCCTGGTTTTCTGTGTGAGGCACTTCATATTGCAACAAAGCAGAAAGCAAAGATGCTATCAATTGACATCTTGCAACTCTGGATATAGAAGCTTATCTGTTTGATCCTATGGTCTTCAGGCAGGTTGCTCTTGGCTTAATAGGGCCTAGTGAGTAGTTTACAGTAGGTGACCAAATGAGCCCAAAAAATACAGTATAGTAAAATAGTGGGCTTCATTTTTCTGACAGATATTATTAAAGCTACACAGTATCTTCTCCTTTCTTCTAGAAAAGAGCAAAAGGATACAACAGGATGAGAACAGCGCTGCTTGCCACTGCCTTTGTTTGGTACACCACACATTTCAGGCTGGCAGGCAAAAGCATGTGCCCATGTGCCTGGTCCAGCTGTGCTGCTAATTGAGACTCTTTGCAGAAGAAACAGGAGGTCATTACAGCTCATGGCTATTCATGTACATGCAACTAACACAGAGAGGGAACATAACATAAAAAGTAGGAGAATGAGGGAAAAAATGGTTAAATTCCCCTTCCTTTCATTCTCTGGCTGACTTCTGCTCTGGGTGCTGTGGTCCTAGAGAAAAGGTCTAAAGCCCAGGCAGAGACAGATAAACCAACCTGCCTAACCACAGCACCCCAACATCACAGGCCCCAAACAGGTGCAAAGGCACTAATAGACTGGGAAAGATGAACCCAGATGACCTACCATGTGCACGTTTGATTTCATGGGACACCGTGCTGAGTGAGCATTCCCAGCCCAACTGAACAAATCACCCCCATTATTTTTCTAAGATAATGATTTGTTGAAAACTGTATTTTCTGGAGATGGCACATTTGGGGACACCTCTTTGCCCACTGATCAGAACTTTGCAGACCAGATAAGGATGGGTAGAAAGAGGAAAATTTCCCACATACTGCAGAGAATGAGTGATGACTGAGAACAGAAGAATTGGCATCACTTTAATTAAGCCCTCAGGTCTGTGGAATATAAGTGCTAGATTCATGATTAATAGCCAAAACACATAACGTTCTCTTCAGAGAACAAAGTGATGTACTATTCAATAAAGCCATGGATACTAGGAGAGTGGGCAGAGCTGTGGTGAGTAAGGGAGAATAACTGTGCCATATGGCAGCAGAGCCCACACAGAAATAGCAGCTACAAATCCACAGTAGCAGCAGCAGCTGCTGGAAGGGACTGAGGGACAGGGAACACCAAAAAAGCAGCCACTGGAAGCAACTGAGGGACAGGCAACCCCTGAAAAAAGCCCTGGAACAGAAAAATATTGTGGTGTGGGAAGTGCCCATGCAGCTACAATTCCTCCTGGAGTCCTGAACATGGATTAATCACTGTTTTTAGACACTGCAGTGGAGCAGTGCAGGGTCATAGGGGTACTTTCCTGGTTTTGACTCTCTTGACTCCCAAAAGCCTCTTAACTGACTCTGCTATGTCTCTGTCCCAGGCCCCTCCATCCTTTCCAAGATGACTCCTATGCTCTTATGAAGGGAAATAACCTTGAAGAACCAGTTCTGTGCCTAAACTGGAAGTTCCCTATATACAGCTCTGCAATGAGAAGGTGCTTTAGATGTGGCACACAACTAACAAAAGGAGCCATGAGTCAGTTCTCAGCCTCCACTCTTCAATCCCTCCTGGCTGCACCTACTTGTGATGAGGGAGCAAGGGAGACAGATACATGCAGATCAGCATTAAAGAATAACCCGTTACCAGAGGCTGTTCCACCCAAATAAATGTTGCAATAGCTTCTGTTATAAGTATACTAAAAACTATAACATTTCTTACACCATAGAAGGAAAAAAAAAAAAGAAGGAAATGCTGTGCTAATTAAAATACAACCCCTTACAAAAGGAGGCTAGGAGTGTTTCGGCTATGATTTCCTGTTGAACCTTTTAGAAAATCAGCCAACCTTAAAGAAAATTCCCAGCAATGGCGAATCCATCAAAACCCTGAAAAAGTTGTTCCTCTGCTTAATTAGCCTCACCATAATATGCTAATCAATGGTAAATAATTGCTTTTTAATGGCAACCACTCTGTGCAGCCTTTAATTATCCACAAGTTTCCTGTAAATCATCACCATCTCCAATGAAGCAGTAACATACCCACTAGTAGTTCTGAAGCTTCATAAAAATCTTTGGTGATTTGAATGTCTCTTCCAAGAAGCTCAGCCTTATCCCTCCAAAGTCAGGCACTCAGAGCAGATTGCGTATTTGGAGAAGATCAGACTACAAAAGGGGAAAAAGGCAAGTTTCACTCGTATTTACCAGCCAGAGTTTGGCTTTTGCATAGCTGTTTTTCTTTTTTGCTTAACACATTTCATTTGCGATGAAAAAAATTATGTCCTCATTTCATCTTGTATGGAGTACATATGGGGAAAGGCTTCCATGTGGCAGCAGTGATCTTAACAGATGCTCCCCTTTGGGCAAACATGGGCTTTTAATGGAAAAAATGCTGAGCGAGGTGCCAGGTACCTTATCTTGATGGAGCAAATTCATTTTGAAATGAAAGTTTAGTTTATCTCCAGTGTTCCTTATTTATGATGTTAGCTGTTATCCTGCATCACAAGCAGTGTTTAACTTAAAGATATTCACATCAGATATAAAACCAGGGAATTGGAACTTAAATCAGTTAATTAGCACAGTTTGTTAAATTTCCAACTTAACTCATGAAAAGGGAAATTATAATTGCAGCTTATTCTTCATCTGTCACTCATTTCTCTTAAGGGAAATGCTTGTTGTTTTTTACATGCAGTCATCAGTCAGACTCATGGGTGCCTGATGAACTGCGATAAAATGAACATAGCAAACACAAAGAGTCAAGTCATTCATTACTTTCTCTTGTACACCACTTGTAGACAAGGTGCCAGCTGCAGGAAAATCTCTCTCTGCCCCACACTTGAGTTGCAATAGGCCTATTATTCAGTGCCAGGCTACGGTTTCCTAACTTTTCCGGCATCAGCTTAATAGTAGCGTCAGCTGGGCATCATGCCATGTACATCAGCTATGCCTCATTTACCCTCCTGCTCCCAATTAGCTCGATCATGATGATAAAACCAGGAGAAAGACCTTTGGATAGAAGGCACATATTTATTTGGCCAACAGTCTAGTAAAAGGAAGGAAGGATGGAGAACTCATAAAGGGGAGGAAGGATGGATTGTGATCTTGGCTGTTCTGCAAATGCTCTGCGTGATTGCCACTTCTCTCAGCCTCCTC
>KL258918.1:18042-38021 GCA_000699545.1 Podiceps cristatus | reverse complement strand
GCTGGCTGGGCACCGACGACCGCCGGAGGAAGGACCCCGAGGTGTTTCAGACGGTCAGTGAGGGCCTGAAAAAGCTCTACAAAACCAAGCTGCTCCCCCTGGAAGAGCACTACAAGTTCCACGAGTTCCACTCGCCGGCCCTGGAGGATGCCGACTTCGACAACAAGCCCATGGTGCTCCTCGTGGGGCAGTACTCCACTGGGAAGACCACCTTCATCAGGTAAAACCCGGCCATCTGCCTCTCCCCCTCATGGGTGTGCCCGCACCCTCAACGCCCGTGGGGCAGAAGGGCTCTCTGCTATACCTGGATCCCTCTTCTGTGCCCCTCAATAGCTTTCAGCTGAAAGGCCACCTCCCCTCAGACTAGTCAGAGGGTTCCTTCGCAAGGACAGGGTGGTGCGAGATGTCCCATGAAACACCGACGTGGCAAAAAGTAGCCCAGGGCAGGGCATTAGTGTGGAGACCTGAGTCACTCGGGGCCCTCTTGTCCGTCCAAAGTGCAAAGGCTGCGGGAACCCTCGCACAAGGTATCCCCGTGACTGCTCGGGTCAGGGTAGCCCCTCTGACAGCCATTCTTTCCAACTTGATGTAGCTTTTGAGTGGTGGGGCAACCTATGGCCTAGGGAACTTTAAAGTGCGTGCTTGGGGTTTGTAAATGGTCTGTGTCTCCAGACTCTCTCTTTCTCTACATTGTGCCCGAAGGCAATGCTTAGAGTGTAGTTTGAGAAGCATGTGTGCTCGGGTGTGTGTGTGCACAAGAGACCTACCCATCTTCAGCGCTCCAAAAGGAAGCCCTGATTTAACTCTGTCCTGCTCTGCTGAGATGCTGGGAGCAGCAAATTCGTTCCTAACTGTAAAGAAAGAGCAGCTGCCAGCAGCAGGTTTGATGTGAAACTGTCAAAGAGAGGGTTAAACTCTTCTGGCTGGACTAGGCTGCAGGGGTCTCTGTTCAGCCATGCTGCTAGTTCAACTTGCAGCAGCCTCTCTCTTGGGATCATAGCTGAAGCTGCGCCGTCTGTGTTTCCTATGTGATTCATAAGCTTAGCGTTAAATTCCAGTCTTTTTCTGGTGTGGCTATGTTGAAATCTGTGGAATTACCCCAGTGTAAATCTGGATACAAGCCACAAGCAGCAAGCTTTGTTCTACCAGTATTTCTTGGTGGAGGAGGGAGCTGTGGAGAATAGAGAGGTGAATCAAATTGTCTGTACCTCTTAGGGACTGACCTTGAGAAATGGGGGGTGTGGGGTGGCGTGGTATTTGCTGTAATATTCCTGCTACTTATTGCCCCATCCAGGAGCCAAGAACAGAATACATTTCTGCTACCTTGTCATGCACCTGGCAGCCAAAGTTTAAGAGTTGAAAGGTTTTTTTCATGTGAGTAGGTCCGGTAGATGGTGGAGGGGCATGAATGACCCTAAGAAGCATTTGGCACATAGTTGGAAAGGGCGTTGCTCTTTTGAAAATTGGAGGGGCCAGCTTGGATAGCATAGCTGTCTGGTTCCACCCTAGATCTTTGTTCTGTGACTTGGTACCAAACCTATGTGAAAGGCTTTTTCTGCCCTCTGGGTTACTGACATTCAGAGCAGAACTTCCCCTGGACAGGAGGAGGTTGCTGAACAACCGTTCCTGAGTTTGCTGTCTGTGTAACTAGAGCATCTCTTCCTAATGCTTTTCTCTGGATTGTCAGCATTGGCTTTTCCCTGCAGTCTCACCTGCATGCTGTTCTTCCTGCCTTTGTCCCTCTCCATTCAGTAAAGTCCTTTTTCTGTAAGCGTAAGCTCCTTCTGCAAGGAGTCTGTGTGCCTAAAGGATGTTCTAAGCAAAAGAAGATTGAACCTTCACTCATGGGGGATGGCAGCAACCCCTTTGCTCTGCTGTCAGCAAGCTGATCTCACCCTCTCTGGCCACTGCATTTCATTAGTGCTTGTCCTTCCAGCCTTCTCTGTGCACACAGCTGGGATGAGCCTACCCAGACACTGTGGTCAAGCAGAAGCAACCAGGAGCTTCTGCTTTACAGGAGTGCAAAATGGACCTGAGAGGGCCTTCCAATAAGGCAGAGTTTTCCCTGTGTACAATAGCGTATAAGAAGGTGAAAGCTGAGAAGTCTTGGAGAACCCCAAGGCCTCTCATAGTAGGAGGAGTGTGAGGGTCTGGTACTAATATGTTCCCAACCAAATGGCAGGAGGTGCCAGAAAACAGTGCTGCTTGTGATAGGCTTCCAGTGTGAGCTTGCAGGAACTGGTCATTAGAGAGCTGGGATAAACATCAGATTAGCATCCAGAGTTATTGTGGGAAGGCAAGTGGGAGCTAAAACTGAGAGCAGGGAGGAGTTAAAGGGGACTGGGGGAGGAAGTGGGAGGGGAAACAACCATTATGTCTTGGCATTAAAGTGAAGCAAGAAACAGCCTCTGGACATCTCTTCCATAATCTTGTCAGGATGGAAGATAGTGTTATCCCTATCCATTCCACTCTTACTGCACCCTGCTTGTACTGCCAAGCAATTTAGGGCGATGACTTAGTGCCACTAAACATTCATGTGGAATGAATGCCATCCCAGTTCACCTGGATCCCAGTACAGCATTTAAAAAACAAAGGACCTTAGGCACCTGCCTGAGGTGCATTTGTCTCCCAAACATCTTTCCTTGTTCTTGGGGAAGCTGAGGTGAAACGAGGAAGAAATGCAAGGCTCTGAAGCAGGTAAGCTGCAGCATCTTGCAGAGAGGCTGCTCTCTTGTCAGAAGCTGATGGCAGAAAGAAGGCAGTCAAGGTCAGCAATGAGAAGCATTCCTAGAGGCTGAGGCAGGGAGGAGAGAGGTGAGCTGTGTGGGTCAAAGCCAGTGGAGCGAGACCAGAGCACTGGCTTGTTTTCAGTGGAACCAGAATGTTCTCTCCCTGCTTTCAGGGACCCAGAGAACTCTCTTTTTGCTATGTGAAAGATGTACTGATGGCAGAAAGAAGGCAGTCAAGGTCAGCAATGAGAAGCATTCCTAGAGGCTGAGGCAGGGAGGAGAGAGGTGAGCTGTGTGGGTCAAAGCCAGTGGAGCGAGACCAGAGCACTGGCTTGTTTTCAGTGGAACCAGAATGTTCTCTCCCTGCTTTCAGGGACCCAGAGAACTCTCTTTTTGCTATGTGAAAGATGTAGTATCACAATTCCTGCTCACTCCCACTTCTGTCCTTAGCATGCATATGGCTGAGGCTTTTCTGCAGGACCAGGCTCTGAAAGGCTGTGATGGCAAGGGCAAGACAACACCTCTACCTGGGAATATCTGACAGTCACAGCAGGATGCCACTGGAGCCTGCCTTTATAATGTTATTGCTTTTTATGTTTCCTGTAAGAGGGTGGGAGTGCAGGACAGAACATTGCTCTCCTAATTAACTTGGATTCTATGGTCTTTTCTAAAAATAATACTGGCTTCTGTCCAGCCATCTTGCTAATAAAATAAACAAGCCTGCCAGAGCCCTACTGTCAACATGGCTTGCTTTTCTGGTGTAGCCACCCCTTCCTCCTACAGCTAATCATTTACACTGTCCTGGCCTCTTCAGACTGTTTGTCAGCGGCTACATGCAGAGCTCTGCTGTGACCTCCCCATGTGGCCCTGAACCTTTCATCTCTGCCTGCACCAGGCAGTTGTCACCATTTCCTCCTGCTCTGCCCTTCTTCCCTTTCCTGCTCTGCATCACCTCTGCTGCCACACACACGACACAGCATCCTGCAGGGCTCCCGCATGACTCAGCGTGGGCAGACGGCCCCTTCCCCCACATCCTGCGGCACTCCTGCCTGGAGAGCCCGGCATCGCCTCGCCTGGCTCCTGCGCTGCTCCAGACCTGCCTGGGAAAGGCTACCCCAAGCTATGCTGGCGCTGTGGCAGCTTTCTTGCCCTTGTCCCTCACCTGCCCCCTCACTGGGAGCAGGGACAGCTCTGAAATGGGGCAGACAGAATCATGTTCCCAGCCCCATACCAGCTCCAGATACATCTCCAAAAAGCAGATTGGCCATAAAAAACAGTATTCACTGCTTGTCTGGCACTCATTGCAAGCTTCCCCAACCTGCCTGGAAGTGACTCCCCAGGCCCCTGAGGTGTTCAGCAGCTCAGAGTAAGGCATGCTGCACTAGCAGAGGAAATTGCTCACTGTTGACCTGTGGTTTCCACAGCCATTGTTTGCTCTCCTCTCCCAGAAATCCCCACAAGTGTGACAATTGCGTGTGTTCTGTAGAGCTTCCTTCTGTTAGCAGAGGCAACTGACATCACTGCCTAGCAGAAGTGCATTCCCCCATCAGACAAGTGTCAATAAATCCCCTTGTATTTGTCCTGCGTACAATGAGATTCTTGTGCTGCAGACACCCTGCTGCACAATGGACCCAAATCTCTCAGAGAAGCCTTAAAATAGATACTATGATAGTAGGCAGTGCAAATCTTCATCTCTCTGATTTCATACCACTTGTTGCACATTAAGTCAATTAACATTCTCTTGTAGCTGCTTCTATATGAGAATGCTTTTGTTGATGTTTTTTATTTCTTATACAAGAAATAAACACAGAAGTGCTTTGAAACATTAGCTGAGTGGAGCTGTGATAAAATTCTTCTGAGCAGCCTGGCTGGAGGAGGGGTGTTGCTATTATGTGCAGGACTCTTGCATAGCCTTTCTGGGAAGCTTTGTCTATAAATGACAAACAAAACCCCCAGGCTTTTTGTCTCCTGTTTCTCAAAAGCTATCATATTGCATGTGCATCTCAAACCCATAAAAAACCCAAGCGGGGTATTGTTACAGCAAGGCTGCAACCTGGCATTGGGAGTAAGGGGTTTCTCAAAAGCACTTCACTTGTTGCATTTGACAATTGTTATCACTACCTTGTTTCTTTTCTCTCTAGAATTTGCAAGGGAAGAACTTGGATTTATTTCTATGAATTCAATGAAGACCCATCTGTATATCTCTCTTAAATACACTATGTCTACCAAAAGCAAAGTACAAAGCAGGAGCAGTGGAAAACCAATAGCAGTAACTAGCACTGCAGTGATGTCCATCAGGAGCTAACACTTTTGAATTGCCATCTGGGAGGCTTGAGCTTAGTTTCCAGAGTCTGGCCCAGGGTCTTCTAGCAAATAGGGGTTTTTTTCAGTGTAAGCAGCTTCCTAGAGAATGGAGCCAAGAACGTTCATATGACAGTCTACAGAGCCCTTGGTAGGAGAAGAGTAGCTCCTCCTTGTTCTTGGCCCCTTTAGGCTAGGGGGAAGTTACTGTAGCTGCCAGGAAGATGTATTGTGATCACCAGCCAGGGAGGTGGCACTCAGCAGCATAAGCTGCAGTCTGATTCTGTTAAACAATGACCCACTGCTGTAGGAAAGTTTGAGGAACCCCTGCATAGGCTTTAGGTAGGTAGGATATATCCACAGTAGTATAGGAGGTCAGAGGGCTGTTCCCTTCCCTTCTTGGATTGTTTCCGTTTTGCTAAACAGATGGTTTTTAATCTCAGAATTGCTCCCATTAAGAGAAGTCACTTCTGGTGACAGTCTGGTAAGCACAGGACTTGGAAATAACTTTGAATGAAAGATATAAGAAAATACATCATAAATAAAAAAACCCAGTAAGGGAGGTGACCAGCTCTTAAGGGAATTCTGAATATCATTGCTAGAGCCATTCTCCTCATTAATGTGTACCAAGCCAGATAAGTAGCAGTGATTTGCAGTATATCCTGGCCATGCCCTGCTTTTTTTGACCTTCAGAGCCAGTTGAGTTCGCCTTGCACACTAGGAACTGAAGATGCCTTTGCAGACATGCTGAACAAGCACATTTTTTTGTTGTTCCTAAAACACTGGGTGGTGATTACCTCTGTTTAAAATGATGGTGAAAGCAGGAACCCCAGAAAAGTTGTCACAAGCCTTCATGCCAGTGGTCCTGTAGTCCCTCACCTTGGAACTTAGCCTCTTTGATAAGATTCACCTGAGTGAACTAATACTGGTTGTTAAACATACTTGTCTCAATCATGAAAAATCCTCAGCCCTTACACCATTTCCTTTTCCCCTATCCCCTGAATCTTACATTGCTGCAATTCTATACTTACCTTTCTACTTTACTTTCTGCCTGCTAGAGATTAGGTCAAAGCAATGGAAGAAGTAGTGCCAGCTATCTCCTGGCAATAAGTACCACAGTATTAAACTAACTTCTTGTAACCTGGCAGATACAGGTTCCTAGTGTTACAATCCAAGAGTTTATCACTGGGTTGGGTGGTCTGATACCATCCCATACTAAGTGCTAGACCAGTTCTAGCTTCCTTTTGCAAGCCATATGGAGATGATGGTCATAGTTTTCAGCACAGGATCTGCAGGTGGGATGGTTTCTGTACCCACACACATAAACACAGACCTGACCTCGGTGATGGCATTTGGCTCCTTCACGTGCCCAAGGGAACTGTCCCATGTACACCATTGACCCACCCTGAATTTGGCAGGGTAAGTCAGGATGTGCTGCTAGGCTCCTATTCAAAGTCCTACAGCCCCGTGAGTTGTAGGACTTTCCCTGATTTTTGCCAAACTGTACCGTCGGGGAGGCTGCCAGAGGCTTAGGAAGTAATAAGGGATGCTGTGCTTACTGTGCTGTTTAGCTTGATAACAAACATTGGGATATACTCTGCCACCCACATGCTTAATGCTCCATATGCTTGAGCAGTTTGTATTGCAGACCTGTAGCTGCATTGCAGAAGCACGCGGGAAGGGAGACTTGAGACTTCAGCAGTCAAGTACAGGAGAAGGAAGTTGGCATTTGAGCAACTGATTTGGACTGGAGGCTAAGCAAATTAGTTGGGTGAATCTGCTGAAACAAGCAGCAGTGAAGTAATTGATATTGGCACCAAAGGCCAGCAAGGTTTTAGGATTAACTCTGTGATTGCAGTGAACTGCTGTTGTTACTTTGCTATGCTAAGTCCGTTCCAAATATCTTGAAGATTAAATACACAAAATGATCAAACATGATGAGAATATCTTCCCTGCAGCTGTAATCTTCTCAATTTCTTAATGCATCTGAAATAAGAAAGCTTTAAGCGTGGAGATCCTGAGTAGAAAAGCTACCATGACATTTATCAAGTGATTTAGTGACAGTGCTAAAAATAGTCTCGAAAAGATCCATACTCTTGGGCTTCGTAATTACACTGCAATCTTCGGTACAACTCGTTTAGGAGTTAGGCAGGTCATGTCTCATGCCCACACCCTGTTTTTTTGACTACAGGTACCTGCTGGAGCAGGATTTCCCAGGGATGAGGATTGGACCAGAGCCTACAACTGACTCCTTTATAGCAGTTATGCAAGGAGATGTGGAAGGAATTGTTCCTGGAAATGCATTGGTGGTGGATCCCAAAAAACCGTTCCGGAAACTCAACGCCTTTGGCAATGCCTTTTTGAACAGGTCAGTACTTGAGAACTCAGTTGCTCTGGAGAATAAAACTAGAACCCAATGAGCAGCGTGGCTAGCAATTTAAAGGGATAAGGCATTGTACTGTTCTTCCTCTTATTCCCCATCTTACATGGCTGATGCAAAGCCATTCTAGTCCTACCACATGCATGGAGTGCACTGAAGGGCAGATTAACAAATTCAAGTGGGACAAACCTTCACTTTACTTGAACAAACAAAACCTACAGCACAGCCTGTTAAGCTTGTCCTGTAGGAGTCTAGAGGTAAATCTCTCTATTACACTTTCTTCTCCCCTACTTTTATATTGCTAGCTTTTTCCATTCTGCCATCAGTTCAGTTCCCTGAAACATAAGTAGTCCAACCACAGGTAGCCACTGAAGTCAGTAGAGAAGTGGAACTGTCACAATATGCACGTCTTCACTTTCCTGCATTTTGAAACATTGCTTGAATGTCCCCCTTGTAACAAAACCAGGCTCTCTCCGTTCTGATGCCTTATACGTATAACCTCAGGTGCAAACTGATGACAGCTCTAATGTCTTTCTTGTAAAAATGCATAGCAGGGGCTTTGGACAGCGGCTCTGTGACATGAGGAATGTAACCTTTCCATCCCTGAGACCTAGCCCAGCCATACTGAGTTTTGGATCTAGGCCTTGCAGGAAGCCAGCGGCACACACCCATATCCTAGATGAGCACAAACTGTGCTACAGCAGGCAGATGGGAACAAACTGTCCGACTACGCCCGTCATCAACGCCTTCCCTGCTAACACAGTGTGGGTGACATTGCAAACATGGCAGCTGCTCAGCCAAACTACCGAGAAAGCTGTGCTTTGGCTCTCTTTCTAACTTCTGAGCTTGGAGAGCATCTGTCCAGAGAGTGTAACATCTCCTACCAGGACTGGCCACAGGAGTGCTGGTGAAGCCTGCAGTGAGGCAGGGAAGCAACCTGCAGAAAAGCATGGGGAGAAGCTTGGTGAGAAAAAAGGGACCTAGCTGGAATTACTACTATGCAGAAAATCTCACGGTGCCTCAGGAAGCAATATCTGATTATTACACGGTCTCATCATTCAAATACATCAACATAGTCCTGCACCAGAGAGACTTTGAGATGTTTTCAATACTTTATAGGGCCTGGAACATCTGCACCTGGCCAACAGTTAGGTCAGGTGCCTGCCCACTCACTACACCAGGAAAGGAGGGTGGTTAGCCCTAAGAAAATAACAGGCCTCTTGCCTGGAGTGCAGAGATAGCAGATGAAGAGAACATCAGTCAGAGCAGCTCTGATAGCCAAGAACAGCCATGGCTGACAGAGTTCACTAGAGAGGAGAAGCAACATCAGGAGTAAGGAGGCCAGGCATGGAGGGCAAAACAGCAAACACTGCTGAACTGGACTGATTGATGTGGCCCGAATGCAATTTGTTCCTAATACAGCAAGGAATCTCTGTGTCGGTTAGCCTAGTTCCCTGTATTGTGCTGGGTTCTTGTTACTCTCCTGCTAGCCTTCTTTCTCCGTTGAGGAAGGAGTCACACGTGTGCTTGTGAGGGCAGCAGGGTGAAGGGGTAGAGCAGTGATGCAGCAGTAGAAGTGCAGTCCTGCTAGCAGTGCAGGGAGTAGCCACAACAGCCAATTAAACCCTTTTCTGCTGGCAAATTTTAAAAAAAAAAAAGGGGGGGGGGGAGGTAATGATTTCTAAACTGGAAGAGGAAGACATGCTAAGGGAGACTAGCTCAGCAGTGTGAGCATCACAGTGCTGAAAATGCAGGTGGTAATACCCAGCTAGTTAGGAAATTAAGCACATGCAAGAACTGAATCAGAAGACCAGAAATTTAGCAAATGTAAGTCAGGGTAAACCAACTGGACTGGATCAAGCCACTCAGAAGTACTCCTGTTGTGGGCTTTGCTTCTTGGCAAGAGACAATGCAGAGCTATCTCTGCCTTGCACATATCTTGCTGCTGCTATGTGCTTAGTAAGGCACTGACCTCAGCTAGGAGGCTGTGAGCAGAAAAATTTACAGAAGGGAGGTAATCTCCAGGAGCCACCCCTCTAAGATAAGAGAGCGACCGTGGGCAAGTCTGTTTTACCCATGGGTGGTTAAAGGTAACGATTGGGTATGGGCACCAGGGGGGAAGAACGGAGAAGTGCAAGGCAGTAGCATTCACACTGACTGTGATGGTCTCAGCTGAGAGGTGGCACCCCATGGCACTGTGCCCTGTGGGGTGCAGAGCCTGCTGTGCCAGGGGAGCTAAGTGGGGGAAGAGAAGGAGTGAGCATCCAGCATCAGCAAGTACTCCCTTCCGAGCAGAGACTCTGATCTGCTGCCTTCCAGGAAGCAAGAGAAGAGTGGTATGGTCAGGATTTGGCTGGGAGACAGCAGCTAATTGTGCTGCTCAGAGCCTGTCTCCTCCCTCCATTCCCAGGAGATGGAGCGCCTGCCTGTACCTTCCTGGCTAAGGGCAGAGATAGGGCTGACGAGCTGCCCAGGGCTGAAGGGGGGATAGGAGTTCTGCAGTACCAGGTTCTGGCCCTGTCTCTTGTCCTCCTCTCCTTGCCCCAGGTGGTTCCTGGGTATTGAGAGAAGGGCTTGTTTTCTTCACTCCAACTCTGCTGGCAGTACCCCAGCTCCGGAGGGATCCCAGGAGAGAGATTACAGGTTGCACCTCATTATCAGGAGGACTTGTTTGACACCAGGGGCCTGGAGCAAAACCGGGAATCTCAGCCATTACTTTCATACCATGTTGGCTTAGTTGCAAGATGCTTCCCATTCCCCAAGTCTGTTTTGGAAAGCTAAGGTGGAGTCAGTCCTGCTTTTGTGTTGTCAACAGCAGGAGACATCATGGATAACAGGTTTGTCCTTCACCCCCATGCTCTGCTTGTAGAGGTAGTGAAAGTCTAGTTTGGCACCACACTCCTCCCTTCATATGGCCCCGGGCAGAATTAGGTCATGCTCCCTGAGGTCCTGCAGTTCTGCTGGGACAGCAGGAAGGCAGCAGCCGTAACAACCTTGCCAACAGAGCCAGGATGCACTTACTTAGGCTAGCCTCTGACCTTGTATCTGAAATCTCCTGCGGAGTACTTTCCCTAGAGAAACTGGTGGAAAATCCCCTTCCCTGAGCCCTTTAATACCAGACCACGAGGAGTGCTCAGGCCTATAACAAAGGAGAGCAAACCTGGGCTGGCAGTACCAGGGAATAACATGACCTCCTGAGCCTTTTATTCTCTGCTGCTGTGCCTGGCACTCAACAGGAGAACCAAGGCAGCATCCCTCTTCTAGATGGGGTGTTACGCATTCAGAAATGCTTCATGTTGTCACCCGCCAAGCTGTAGATGTAGGAGAGAGGCTGGAATATGTGGTCGGAATTAGCTGACAGCTTAGGAAAGACACTTCTAACCCCTGAGGATTCACTCCGGTCAGAATCTTCTTGGTGTCATACAAGTAGAGAAATGGGGGTGAGGTGGTAGCATAGCCTGGAAGAGTTCCTAGCTGCAAGGCCTTCAGCAGAACCAGCTGCTCAGAGTGCTGCAGGGCTCTGTGCCTTGACTGCATCTAGTGGCCCAGGTGCCAGCCCCCATCCTTTATGTGGTTCTGCTTCCTCCCACAGTAACACATGGTTTATGCCTGGATGTCACACCACCCTATTAATATGCATACGTACATATACACGCACATATTTATAGCTGCCTGGAATGCCATCACAAACAGGCTATCCGTGAAATGCCTCCGGGAGCCACGTAAGTGGATAGGCTTTTACTGGCCGCTGAAAGAGGTGAGCTGCAATCCACCAAGAACAAGTTCCTCTTCTTAGGCAGTGATTTGCAGAGATACAAGGTAAGGAGCAACTAGCTAAAGAGCAGTTATACAGAAATGGAGCTGCAGAGGGGGGAGGAGTGAATTACCAACTGAGTGTAAGTCAGCAGTGTCATACTGCTGTTAAAAAAGCAAACATTTTACTGAGATATGTAAACAGGACTGTCATATGTAAGAGGTAAGAAGGAATCCATCCACCCTGTTCACCCCTGGCAAGGTCACAGCTGGAGTACCATGTCAGCTTGGGGCATCGTGCCTGAAGAAATATGTGGAGCAGTTTGAGAGGATGCAAAGGAAAGCTGCAAGGGTCTTCAGGGATTTAGGAATGAACTGGAAAGGCAGCTAGAGAGAACTGAAAAAGAGATAGGGGGAAAAAAAAAACCCACACTCCAACTATTTTCTTTAGAGGAGAGACTGAGGAGAGACAGGATGACAATAGAATACATTGTGACAAGAGGGGGAAAATAAATTATTTTCCACATCTACTGTGTTTGAGACTGAAAGGCATTGTAGCATGGGAGATTTAGATTAGACATTAAGAAAAGGAGGTTTTGCTGTAAGGATAATTAAGTAATGGAGTAGACTCCCAGCAAATGTTGGCGAGTCTGCATTGTTAAGGATGTGAACAACGCTTTAGACAAACATCTGATTGATCCTGCCTTGAGGCAGGAGGATAGACAAGCAACCTCTTGAGATCTTATGCTGTCTATGCTTTAGAATTTCCATGGTGCAACAACAGCACACTTTCTGCCTGTTTAAGACCAGATTTGAAAGCGAACAAAAATCCTGCAACATTGCTGATTTTTTTTTTTTTTAAACAAGTTATTTCAGTTCACTTGAGGACTCTGGTGGGGAATGCTTAAGTGAAAAAAAACAAATACCACTTCTTGCTAAAATATAAACAAATGAAAACATTTGGATTTTCATATTTTCATTAATTCATAATTTGGGGGCCACAAAAAGAAGTCCTATGTCATGACTGAGACCCATGTTCCAGAAGCAGCAAAACAGAGAAAGGGCTCAGTTCTGGCTGCTTTCTCATTTCTCTAAATCAACAGTAGCTCCAAGCTCCAGCTGAAGACTTGTAGGTGAGATCAGAGCCTGTCCCATGCTGCCTATGATGTTCAACACATCATAAATACCTTTTACTTTTATTTTAAACATATTTATTTCCACACAGGTTCGTTTGTGCCCAGCTACCTAATCCTGTGTTAGAGAGCATCAGTGTAATTGATACGCCAGGAATCCTTTCTGGAGAAAAACAGAGAATTAGCAGAGGTAAGTCCCAAGTTCAGTTCTCTTCCAGACAACATCAGTGAAAACGAAAGGGACTCTAGATGAGTTTTGCCTCAAGCTGTACAAGCTGTAGACAGAAACACTAGTAGGAGCCTACTAGAGATACAGCATGACTTTACAAATGTCCCTTTGGACTTCATTTGCAGTCTGTTGTAGAGAACTTAAATGCTTTCAGGGAAGGTTGCTGAGACGGTCAGCAGTACCTGCATCACAGTCCAGCATTTCCCAGTGGAACAGAATCCATCCAAAAGAATCAATTAATACCTATCTACTTGGCAGAAGCACTTGCTCTCAGTGACTTATTGGTGAGCCATAGGCAAGGCTCTCATGGCAATCAACCCGGTTTCTTTCCAGTTGACCTAGCAGGTTTCTTGTACTGTCTGGGCTTCCTAAATCTAGTGCAGGACTGGATTGGGTTTAAGAGCCATTGGCACCCAGATTCCTCATTGCAGTGGGGGATCTGGAGATCCTGGGGAGACTAAATGGATCTGATGAACAGCACAGAGTATCTTAGTGAACTTCCGAGTGTCTCAGGCTGAAGTGGGCAACATCTAGATACTTCAAACCTAACATTTGTGGGCGTTTTCTTACTCTCTAAGGTGGTGGTGGCACAGCATGCATTTCTTGCAGATTCCTTAGACAAAGCTGGTAGCTATGAGCATCATTTAATTGGAAGAAAGCCAAGAGTAGTAAGCGCAGCATTCAGGTTTGAGAAGATCAGTTCTCATTCACGCCACCTATTAACAAGGCACAATTAAGTTTCAGCAGTGCAGGCTCTACCCACAGTGCTGAGGCCTTCCCCCATATTTCAATGTTATATCTGACAAGATTGCTGATGACTCATGCCTTTCCCACTTTTATAACGCTCCTGTGCATCAAAATTGTTCTTGGAAACTTCCTTTTCTCTTTTGAGGAACCACCTTGCACAGAGCCAGGTCTTGTTTTACTGGGATCTTCCACCACAGGAACCTCAGCTAAAGTAGTGTCACTAAAGCTTTAAAGGACAGCTAGAGTTAGTTGAAAGCGCATATTAAGCTTTCCCAACATGGGTCTCTGCACTGCTAAGGGATCATAAATTCCTTCCAGTCAGTCTACAAAAGGTAGCAAGACGCACAGGCCTTCATGAGAAGGTTGAAAAACATGCTGTGCAAGCATTCCTTCCTTCAAAAGTGTTTAGAAGTGGAGATAAAAACTTGTATTACATGGTGTAAACATTTTTCAGTCAAAAAATGCCACTGAAAACAACCTGTTCTCTTGTGGAACTATCACTGTAAGAAAACTTGCTTAGAAGGAAATATTTTTGATCTTAAAGGAAAAAAAGTGTATATGAGTCAAATTGGACCCATTTCAAGTCCCAAAAAAAGTTTCCATAGCCCCTTTCCCAAATCTCCTCACCAGCTGAAATCCTGAAATCTATTGCAAGATTTTCCCCATTTTCCAGCAATTTCCAGTACTAAAAATATCCTCCTGCAAAACGTACTGGCACTTCTTGCTGCTCCTTTTGCAGAAGGTCTCCATCAGCCTCCCAGCAAGCCTTGGTGTCCCGTTCCTGCAGCTACTCTAGTAACTGCCAGCAATGCCAGAAGGTGCTGATGCACAGCTGTGCCTTGTTAGGAAGGTCACTGGTGTGCTTTGACCTGAGCCTGTAATGCCTCTCCAAACATCCAGGAACTGCTGCAGGAATGTTCCTCATAAGCAGAGAAGGCTGGAGGGGAGTCCCAGTTCCCTAACCTTTGCACACTATACCTGTCTGTAGGACTGGAGGCCTGTCTCAGCATGTGGGGCAAGTTCTTCCTAGACAACTTTTCTGCCTGTAGTGCAATTAAGTGCCCTGTGACTACAGTGTGGGGTCACTCCACCCTCTTGCCAGGAAGTGAGAACTCTAGGTGCGTCGCAGCCATCTCCTGCTCATCCTACCATCCCAGGAATTTGCTCTGCTACACCTCCAGCCAGACAAGGTTGCTGTCAAAACCCGGCTATCAACTGACCTAATCGCAACAGTTGTATAGAGTAGGTGGAATCTCACTACGTCACCGTTTATATCCAGGGCAGCCTGAAGCTGGTCCCGTGGGCCACATGAGATGGCTTTTCAATGGCTAAAGCACAAGATCCTCATCTGGTTTAGATCAACATAGCTTTGTTGAAGCTGGCAGAACTCCAGCAATTTCTGTCTGCAGGGGATCCAGCCCAGGGAGCAGAAAGAGTCAAAAGAGTACTGAGGTACTTGTGTTTAGGAAGGGCTGCTGCCAGGCATTGGCTTGAGTTTATCTCAAGGAAGCTGGTGTTTGAAAGGGAGTGCTCGCCTCCTATGCAAGCGGAATAGGAAAAAGTGGTGAGGCTAGAGCCTTTGCCACCAAGCTTGCGAGCCAGCTGCCCTCATTAGCAAGTTGGTTTTGGAGGCAGATAGAGCAATAATGTGGTTTCTAGGCAAAAAACAAGACAGTGCTAAAAAGTGCTGACACAATAAAATGCTTCTGCCCTTCTATACCTTCCCAGCCTGCTCAGATTTCACTTGAGAATGAAGCAAGACCTGAAGGAGTCTTAGAGAGGTTTCCCAAGAGATGCTTGGAAGTTTCATAACTGCTGGGAACAGGGGAGCGTTTCTTACCCCCATTGTTTGCTAGTAGCAGGTTTTAAGAGACCCCTGGAGTGGGGTACCTGTGATGCAGGGTGAGGGAAGGGAGTGGATAGTAAAGCAGCTTTGTGTCATAAATTTGAGGGGAAAAGCAGAGATGCAAAAGATGTGGCAGGCTTTCCCAGCGTGCCCATCCCATGGGAACCAGCAGCATTTCTAAAAATAGGAAATTCCTCTCATGGGGAACATCACAAGTCTGTCTCATTTCCCATTAGATGTCAAGAGCATTAGCTGATCTATACAGTGCCAGCTTAGCAGAATACTATGGTATCAAAGCTTAGTAATCCTTCAGGGCCACCCTATACCCCTGAATTTTAAGGCAATAGCTGTTCCTGTTATTGCATCCATGTTTCAAGGAGCAGGAGTGAGGAAATGAGGTTTAAAGGAATGATTCAGGGTCCAAGACCAGGTTCTGAAGCTTTTAATCTGTCTGAACTCAACTCTGAATTAAATTCACTGTCTCGTTGCTGTTAGAAAGACTAACATGACAGATAACACAATCCCTTCCCCGGTGGACAGGCAGCAGGCAGAAGCACCAGCACAGCAGTCAGCCTCATGTAGCCAGCAGCAGGGCTTTGCAAATGGATAGCAAGCTTTCCTCCAAGGAATGCTGCATAACCCTGAGAAACAGAGCTCTGCGCTGGCTCTCCTCCAGAACACCACAACATGATCAGAAGCAGCACCTTCCCCCCACAGAGCAGCCCATGAAGTTTCTGGGTAGCAGACCTGCAGGTTGAGGCCTGTTGGGCAGTTGAGGGTGATGCAGTCTGTCATAGCTGAAGCCCACATCCCCTTGGCATGCAATGAGATTACCAGAGTGACACAGCTGCTGCTGCTGCTCTCAGGCTCTGGTAAAAGTGTAGCCACGAAGCTGACTGCAGCGATTTCTCCTCCTGAGCTCCTGTGACTCATGTGCTTCTTCATGGTGGGCACCCCTGGTGTCACCAGTGTGGTAGCTAGACCCCCTGGGATATACAGGTTTCATTTACAGGCCTGGTGGGAAGTGTTCCCAGGGTGTCACAGCCTAAAGTATCCTGCCCTTCACTGCTGCTGTATTATCCTTGCCTGGAGAACAGCCATTTCCTCTTCTGGTCTTTTTCACACACTGGGGCATGGATCTACGTCTCCACGTAAAGAACTTGCCAATGCATTGCCTTGTCCTTTGCTCTGTGCTCTTCTCCTTTCTTTTATTGTTTCCAGCTGAGCATGAGGCAACAGCAGGCTCCTGAGATGCCCATAGGGGAGGTATTTGTGTCAGAGCAGCACAGTTTTGGCTGCTTTGACAATTTGATAATAACATGGATGCTATCCATTTGGAAAACACTGTTCTGGTGTCACATAATGAGCCCGGGCCATCCTGCCAGGAGGTAAGATGAAAAAGGGATGACTGTACTGAAATAAATGAGGACCACAGGTCAGGTCATGCAGTAGAGCAGAGTCAGGGCAGGAGTTAGGACTTGCTCATAATTCTCATCCTGTGCAGTCTGCCATGCTAATTGAGTCACCTGGTAGCAGCAACGCCTGTGCCTCAGTCGCAGTGCCATCCCTGGGGGCTGAGCCTTACATGCTCAGCTGACCGTCACCCTCGACCTACCCGTGCCCTGAGCTAAGCGGATCCAGGTCTGCCAAGTTCAGCGATGCCATGGCCAGGTTGTGTTTGATCCCTGCTTTAGGGAAGTACTTCCTGAGTATATCCTGAACACTTAATTCATCTTCACCTTATGTTTGTCACCTCCACCCTTTTCCACACTAGCAGTGAGCGCAAGGTCCTAGCCAGAAGGTAAGGACTGGCAGCAGCATTCCCCACCAGCCTGCTTTCCAGTACACATTTTTCCATTCTTCCACCCAGTTCTATTCTACTGGCTGCAGTGCAGCCCAGGCTTCCCATAACCAAGCAAAAAACACACACTAGCCTTGCTGTCTATCCTGGGAAGGAAGATTTCCCAGTGACCAGCAGCTTCGGCACCGGGGATATTGAGTCACTCACCAGCCTGACAGTGAAAAGAAAAATGTTAACGGACAAGCGTCTTGGGCAGTGCAGAGCTCTCAGACTGATTATATCTCCAATAGCCATTCTTGGAAGGGAGAGGCAAACACCAAGGGAATTAATGTTCTCCCACTTCATGCAACGTTGTTTAGGGTACAATGGCAACAAGAAAGTATTTTTTCCAAAGAATTTTGTCACATGTGCTAGCAACAGCATGATATACAGCTGAAAGCATCCACCCTGAAAGCCTCTGAAAGCGAGGCATTTCAAATATTTGCTATAATACTCCCCACTGGTGATGTTTGCTTATATTTTGTATTTCACTCTGCCTGGGAAGGTGAAAGTGCACTGGTTAGTTTTGACTTCCCAGTTCACCTCCATTACTGCAGTGCAGTAGCCGCTCTGGCAACTTGCCTGATTTTATCACAGTCTCACAAACGCATACTGTTCCACCGAAAGGCTCAGTTCCTACAGTCACGCAGTTCTGCACTTCCTCTAAGAGCAACACGAAAATAAGCATAAAACCTGCACAGTTCTGGCCCTTTTTATTCACAGAAATATGTGAAGCTGCAAGCTTAACTCTTGTGACCTGAAAACAGGATGCAAACAAAAACTCAAGATTATAGTTGGGTTTTGAGAAAACCAAACCGTGATTTTGTTCAGGGTGGGGAGAGGAGAGAGAGGAGGTGCTGTCCTCATGATTTGGGTTGGAAATACTGCTATGTTTTGCATTTCCAGTACTGGAAGAGAAATAAAATAATGCAGGAGAACTGAGATTAAATGATCACACAGGTAGAAAGGATGTGCCTTTTTTCTTTTTTACACTCCTGTTAACATACAGTGAGTACTTAATTTTTGTCTGATTTTGAACAGTTAACAAGTCTGATGTTTAGATCAACTGTTCAATTTGTCCATTTTATTGTCCGCTGTGCACTCCAGAAATATCCTAAGTATCTGTTTCACAAGAAAAGATACTTGTGCCCATCCCTGTCTGATCAATTTGCATTATTTATGCCAGTCACGTATTCTTTCAGCATCCTGAGTAACAATAGAGGAGGACTGTGTTTCCTGGTCACTGGTAGCAGCTATCAGTTAGCGATGGCCATTGCAGGATAGGTTTTCAAACATGATTTCTCCTCAGATTTAAACTATGTGTACTGGGAGAATTCAGTTTGTGTTTGGACACTATAGTAGAAAAACTTCCTTCAAATTCCAGCTGTGCATCAGTGCTGATGAGCACTGACCTCTCTAGAAAACTTGGCTTGTATTCAGATGCCTTCTGAGGTCTCAAAATCCGGCTAGGGACTGTTTTGAGGATGAGCCCCAGTACCAGGAAACACGCAGTCCATCTGTCACAAATGACAAAGATATAAATGTGTAAAGGCTATAGGGGAGAATTTCTGCTGTGTGCACAGAGGTACTAAACAGGCTGTTGCAAGGAAACTTGGCTCGGGACAACGCTCTCATCAGTTTTACTCCACCCAACTTGAATGTGTCTACTGAGGTTTCACTCAGCTTCCACTGACATAAAGCAAGAGCCCTGTCAGGTTCCGTGCGTTTTCCCAACCCTGAAACCCTTGTAATAAACAACATGAAAGCAAAAGGCTGCAGTCTGCCACTCCAGGTACTGGTTAATGTAAACGTTAGCATTAGAAATCTGGCACCAGCCTATCTTTCCTTGCTGAGAACATAGGCAGATTTCCTGGGCTTTACTGAGTCCTTTTGCCTTTGCTTTGGAAACCTTTAAGTCTCCAAAACATATGTAATGTTTCCATTAGTGCTAGGGTACTGAGGGGAAGAAATGCAGAACACTGGCTGGAAGATGTAGCTCCTCGTGCTGCGAATCACCAGCTCCAAGACAGATTATTTCTTTAAGTATAGGCAAAGGCAGAAGTGATCGGCAAGCTGAGACTTGATCTAGAAATTATGACGTGTGAGATTCATAGAAATCTTTTCATCCTGAAGGACTTCTGTCTACTTCCCAACACACCTACAGATACACATTGCAGGAATCTCTCTATATCCCCTTGGAAGGCAGCCACTTCCAGAGAGGAGTATGGCAGCTTTTTACAAAGATAATTTAGGATGAGCTGCAGTGAGGTGTATCCAATACCCATCCCCCACTTTTCATCTTCCCTTCTGTCCTCTCCTTGCTGGCACCACCAGTTCCTCACCTTGAGAGAAACTTGCCCAAATCACTGTTCTTCTGCCCAGTCTCAGCTGTTTCATCACTCATACTCTTCTCCAGCACCCTCCTCTCTCTGCTGCACCATACTTCTCTGGGTCTCACAACCACCACTCACCAGGCTTCCCACTCACTCTGTCTGTCCTCAAAGGGATGTGTCACCTCCCCCTCCCTTTCTCCCCTCATTTTCTTCTTCTGCCCGTTGTGTTGCCTGCCTTCTCATTTGCTCACAGCCATCCATCACATTCAGGTAACAGCTGCCCCTCCTGGCACATTCTCCCTCTCCAGTGTGGGCTGTCTTGCTTGCTTTGCCATGACATACATAGTCTTCTTCCCTGGACGTTGAAGGGCTTTCAGGCAGGACATCACTGTGACTGGTTAGACTAAACCTCCAAACCCTCTTATGCAATTTAAAAATTCAGATCAAGTCATTAGCTCCCCGGAGTAGGTACTCATTTCATTTCCAAGAGCTGTTCCCACTCTAGGTAGTCAGTGTTTGCTGTGCCAACTGTCCCAGCTTCTGATACTGTCCTCAGACACACAGAGCCGATCTCTCAGTTGGCAAATAGGGACACAGCCATAAAACTCTGCCCTATAGAGGGCTGTAATCTAGTGAATTTTCAATCTCTGGATAACACCAGCTTTAGAAGGACGAGAAGGGAGCTCCC
>KL258918.1:0-14431 GCA_000699545.1 Podiceps cristatus | reverse complement strand
CCAACTATTCTGGCTGTGCCCTCCCAAGTGTTTGCACCTGCACATCAGCAAAACCTGGGAAACTGCAAGATGTCCTTGATACTTCGGCAGCAACCAACACCAGCAGCGTGCTGTCACCTTGTTTCACACACTAAAGCCAAAACACAGGAGCTGCTGAAAACAAAGCCAGCTGTCCTGTCGGAAACCAGGACAAGCAGATACACAGTTAGACCCGTATAGGTGAGGCCCCTACAGTGACAACATTTAAGGTTAAATGGCTGTTAATGTCAAAGAAAACAGGACCAAGTTTATTTCAGTTGTAAGAGGGTCTGACTCGTGGCTGTTACTGAGGTCAGATACACAGACTGGGCAAGATACACAGATGTCAATATAATGAATTGAATGCTCAGCAGGTCTTTGTCAAAGGTAATATTAATTCTGAATTCCCTGAAGTTCTCAGCAAACATAGCTGAGTGAAGAGCTAGGGCGCAGCCTTGCTTGCTGCTGCTGGAGAAGGCACACACGTCCTAAGTGCGCACAAGGCCACCGGTAGGACAGACATCTGTCTCTTCCAACTCTGATTTCTGTAGATCCCATGGAAGAGAGCAAGGCAAGCTGTCCACATCCAAGAGCTCTTCCACCACCGCCCCCGCCCTTCTAAGGAGCAAACTATAATTGACCAAAGCAAAACACTGCCCAGTAATAACACTTTGCAGTTGTATAAAAGTTCTCAGTGGCAAGCAGTTAATACCAGTCAATACAGCTGAAGAGAAAGTTCACACAGGCTTTGGTCCTGACTTGAAAGCCAGGATTTCACCCCAATTTGCTTAGTCACAAGGGAGAAAAGGCCAGTGGCAAAAATCAAGATCAGAGCTCAGCAGTCCTCCCTTCTGCAGTTCTGATCAAAAGACTAGGGTGCACTGGTCCCCCTCTAGGTATTGGAGAGGACAGAAAAAAGAATTTTAAAAAAAGGGAAGAAAAAGCACTGAACTAATTAACATACATTTATTCATGAAAACCAGGATTAAAATAGTATGTCAAAGGGTTGGAATGCAAATAGCATATTCTCCATCTTGCTGTCTCCTCACGGAGTGCAGCACTCTGGTGACACAGATAACCCCAAATGTTGCACAGCATAGGAGAGCCTGGCAGAGCAGAGGGAAAGCCCTAATCTCTCAGTGAGGCTTTAAAGAAGGTGAAAGACCACCACAGAGTCAGGAAAGAAGGTCGTTTTGTTGCTGTTGTTTCAAAGACAGCTCTGCATGCCCTATTTATCATGCCCTGCATTGCCTAGAGATGGACCCAAGTCGAACGCTGTGCATCCATTATCCTTAGTTCTGAGGCATGTGAAATTTGAACCCTCTTGTTCATAGCTTGAGTCCTCCTCTGCTGTTCACAGCAATGCTGCCTTCTACGCATCAGGTACTTAGCAAAGTAAGCACAAATCATTTTGCTTTGTGCACGTGCAGCAGGTACGACCGGATGTTACTCAGGTAAGGCAGGCTATTTGCACCCTGGGTTTTCACTTGGATGGGACAAAGTTAGTCTCACACAGCTAGACAAGACCTGAGAGTTATTAAGCAGTAGAGATACTCATCTCAAACCAGTCTGGGTGCAAGTACTGCAATTATCCAGCTTTCTACAGCCTTTGTAGGCTATGCTGATGGTCAGTAATTCAGAAACTAGACCTCTCTTGTTGCCACATGCAAGAGTTCTCCAGTAGCTGTTTGAATATAGCAGTTTCCCCATTATATGGATTTGCATGAAGCGTCTGTAGCACAAGTTCAAGACGTCTTTGGGCAATCTGTTAATGTGGAGATGATGAGAGCTATCCTTAACCGTGCACATCCTGGGCGTTTCAGTGGCAGACGGGGCCTTATCTTGAATGATGCTTCATGTTTCCTTTATCGAGCTACCTGATCTACTGGGGAAGCTTCCTCTTTGCAAGCTGACCCTCAGATGGCATAACTTGGGTACAGCAAACAGGCTTCCTCTACTCCCATGCATGTGCATCTCTGCCTTTCCTCCACCCCTTGCAGGTTATGACTTCGCTGCTGTGCTGGAGTGGTTTGCAGAGCGGGTTGACCGCATCATTCTCCTTTTTGATGCACACAAGCTGGACATCTCTGATGAGTTCTCTGAGGTCATCAAGGCCTTGAAGAACCACGAGGACAAGATGAGAGTTGTTCTCAACAAGGCTGACCAGATAGAGACTCAACAGCTGATGCGGGTGTACGGTGCCCTCATGTGGTCCCTGGGAAAGATCGTCAACACTCCTGAGGTCATCAGGGTCTACATTGGCTCCTTCTGGTCCCATCCATTGCTCATCCCCGACAACCGCAAGTTGTTTGAGGCAGAGGAGCAGGACCTGTTCAGGGATATCCAGAGCCTGCCCCGCAACGCAGCCCTGAGGAAGCTGAATGATCTCATCAAGCGAGCACGGCTGGCTAAGGTGGGTGTTGGCCTAGAACCGCCCAAGCATTCAGTTTGGGCTGTCTGCAGTATGCAGGCAATGGGGAAGTGGTTTGGGCCCGTTTGGCTTGCAGAGCTGGTGGATCCTACTCTTTTTCCACCCCATTAGACTCAGGCTCAGCATATCAGTTCTACGCACTTCAAGGAAGAAAGCACCTCCTTTGCTTAGTGCGTCAACCACGACAGGCCAGAGTGGGGAAGATACGCACAGATCAAAGCAGATAGCACTTCGGGGGATCTGGAAAGCAGTTGCTCTGTGGTAGCATCTGGAAAGAATAATTCAGTACGTCAGAATCACAGACCAAGGGAACTGTAGCTGTAGGTCTACTGCCTTAAAACTGGCTTAGCCAAGAGAGATATTTGGCTTAGATGGGTGCAGAGGAAGTGAACACTGACAAGAATGGCAAATAAGCCTGCCATATCTCTGATGAATATTTGAAATGAGCTGAATGAAACCACTCAGAATATAGGGAAGAGCCCCATTTCAATTGAGAAAAAGAGATCAAAAGATTCCTAAAAAGCTTTTTGTGCAAGGGTCTTAATTTTTAAGAGAAAACACTTGATCCACCATCCAAAAAAACACCACCCAAACTAAACCACCACCACCATAATGTTACATAAGTTAAGGCCTGGTATTCTTTCTAAAACATTAAACAAAGTCTAGAGAGCTCCAAAACCTGTCTGTTTGGTTTGGACTGGAAAGGGACTATTCCCTGGAAGGCCATGCCCATTAGAAGAAAAAAGCCCACACCACTCCCTCCAGGAATGTTACTCTGTCTATGCTCAAGACTCACACAGCTCATCTTCACCTTGTCGCAGCGCAGCCGGAGCGCACGGCTGAGCAGCGCTTAGCACGGGAGCAGTCATCAGTAGGCACAGGCAAGCTGAGGAGCTGAGCTTGCTCGTCAGGGTGGGACAAGGTGGGGTTGAGTCCTAGGCACAGATACTCTCTGCTGGGGGGAATTTTCTGATCTGCTCTTTAACACTTGTCATCTTCTTTCCGTATCATTTAATGCCCTCCAGGTTCATGCTTACATCATCAGTTCCCTAAAGAAGGAAATGCCCTCAATGTTTGGGAAAGACAATAAAAAGAAAGAGCTTGTTAACAACTTGGGAGAAATTTATGCCCGAATTGAACGGGAACATCAGATCTCACCAGGGGACTTCCCTAATCTGAGAAAGATGCAGGTAAGTGATGGCACTTCGTCCAGAGCATCAAACATCCAAGGAAAAGAGCATTAGAGCAACCGCAGGGAATCTGACAGAAACCACACAGACCTTGATTCTCATTGCTCGTGGGAAAGGCCTGTTGTAATACCGAAATGGGCCTCAAACTGCACGCAGGCTATATTTGGGCATAAACACTTCTTGCACAAAGAGCTCACGTGAAGCTTCAGCTGCTTTCATTTCTCAAGTCTCTGCCCAAAGAGCACTTTACAGCAAGTTATTTCTTCCACTATTTTCAACTCCAGGTTCCATTTTCAGATATTTCAGGCCTAAGAATACTGCTAATCTATATTAAAAGGAAAGGTGTATCTCCTGAAAAGCCTATCTACATGCCTCTGCTCAATAGCTGTATTTTGTTGTCTTCTACTTCCCTCTTTGTGTCTAGAAAGACAGAGAGAAAGGAGACTGTGAAAACTTAAAGCCCCTTTTCTGTTTTAAGCAGAGAAGCAGGTTTTCTGTTCTGCAGAGCAGAGACCTAACCCAGTGTTCATGTAAGTCAAAGACTTCAAAGGATCTTGGATCAGGGCCTTGTATTGTGTATTCAAACAATGCTGGACACCGCAACATTGCTGCGTGGCTCCAGTCCAAGCAGAAACCTGTTCTGAGTTAATAGCTGTTGAAGT
Source organism: Podiceps cristatus (assembly GCA_000699545.1). NCBI lineage: Eukaryota > Metazoa > Chordata > Aves > Podicipediformes > Podicipedidae > Podiceps > Podiceps cristatus. The sequence goes on along the minus strand of KL258918.1, from coordinate 10,130 downwards.
CATTACTAGGTCCCTGTGGAAAACACAGCATCTGCCTTTTTTTTTTTGGTAAAAATATTTCCCATAAATTCTTGAGAATGAGATCTATGGAGTGTACCCAACAGAACATCCCGTTCACTACTCGTTAAAATGCATGTTTAAGCTTTTAAAGATAACTTTACCACTTCATGAGGAGCGAGTAGATTGAATGTAACAAGTAGACTGTGAAGTATAAAGCTGTAGGTCATTTTGCAGTTTTTAAGAGAGAGTTACCTCAAAGCAGTTTTGCTTAGCTGTGAAAATTACAGGACCTGAGCCATGCTTCAAAGACATGCTCCCGTCATTACAGGCATGCTGCTATCTTTATGGCACCTGAAAGATGCACTGCACGATGACAAGGGTTTTCCCAGTTGAGTCTTTTGCCAGAGTGGCATCTCCTTCCCAGAGTGCGGAGAAAATGCAGAGCTCTGGCTGGACAATGTAGCAAGAGCTGCACAACCAGTTTGCCTTGAACAATTTGGTCTTGAAGGAACGCACTTCTACGTGGCTTGGAAAGGAGAAGCCTTGTTTACATACATACTCAAGGGCCACCATCTGGGCCCTTGAGTAAACCACTTTCCCTCTCTGTACCATGCCAGCCCCGTTTTGTAAACTGGGAAGATCATTTTCTGTAGAGCTTAAAGAAGATGTAAGCAAGAGCAAGTCCAGCCAGGGAGACCCCATCACAGGCAGAGGAGCAGGGCAGTCAGAGGAGGGAAAGCTGGGCTCCCCACCCCTCCTCTGCAGTAGCAGTTTTTTGAGGAAAACAGCGGACAGACACCTCACTCTGCGCTGTTACTGCGCTGTGTGTGGCCGTGTCACTCACATCTTGCTCTCTTGTCCCCCTTTAAGGATCAGTTGCAAGCCCAGGATTTTAGCAAGTTCCAGCCTCTGAAGAGCAAGCTGCTGGAGACCGTGGAAGACATGCTGGCCAACGACATCGCCCAGCTCATGGTGCTCGTACGCCAGGAGGAGTCACAGCGGCCAACCCAGATGGTGAAGGGAGGAGCCTTCGAGGGCACCTTGCATGGTCCGTTCGGCCATGGCTACGGCGAAGGTGCTGGTGAAGGGATCGATGATGCCGAGTGGGTGGTGGCCAGGGACAAGCCCATGTATGATGAGATCTTCTACACACTGTCGCCTGTCGATGGTAAAATAACTGGTGCCAATGCGAAGAAGGAGATGGTAAGGTCTAAGCTGCCCAACACGGTGCTGGGCAAGATATGGAAACTGGCTGACATCGACAAAGATGGCATGCTGGATGATGAGGAGTTTGCCTTGGCGAATCATCTCATTAAAGTCAAGTTGGAAGGTCATGAGCTGCCAAATGAGCTCCCTTCCCATCTCCTCCCTCCATCCAAAAGGAAAATAACAGAGTGAAAGAAAGGTTACAGGGGAGAGGGAAAGGGAAGGGGAAAAAAGATCTAGAAAAATATGTTTACTTAAATTATACCTTTAGATGTGAGATCACCTTTGGATTTATACCTATTTTGCTGTATGAAGAAAGAGTAAAGCAGAACAAAAAAAGTCCAGTTGTTCTTCATGATAATATGCAATTAACTCTTCCAGTGTAATGTCGTTGCTTTCCAGTGTGTAGTCTGTAAATAAGAAGGTAAAGAAAGGACGTGGAGACTAGGAGAATCTGATAAGCAGGAGTAGAAGAAAAACTGAAGTGGGCTGCGTTTTTTGAGAGTGGAATGGGCACTAATAGAAGTCTGCTAACTGCTAGTGTCACTCCTGAGCTTTGGCTGCACCTTCTGCTGTTTCATGGGTCTCACAAACCTCAGGAGACTGAGTTCTTGTTGGTGAAGAGGAAACCTCAAAGTCCCCAAGCTATTGGCCAATCTACAGAGCACTTCCTAATTAACATCATCCCACCCTAAAATACTAGATACTAAACCCCAGAGGTAAGAATTTTAGGAACCTTGATTCACTGTTAGATGCAAATTTTACAAGCAATTCCCTGTCCTTGAAGAAAAAAAAAAGTGTAAATAAAATCTGAAACAGCTCTGAACTGGGCAGTTGGAGTTCCTCATTCTTCGCTGTGGGACAGGCCCTAGGAATTCCCCGTCACCTCTACCTCCCGTTCAGTCCCTGGGGAGGTTGGGTCTGCAGGCACGGCCGAGATACAACCCCCCCGGCCAAGGGAACCAGAAGGAGGGGGCACTAGAGGCAGACATCGGGTGGGTTGGCAGGGAGGAACACCACCCCCAGGCTCGCTGAACTCTTCACAACCCGTGGATAGTGTTTTCTCTTTGAACAATGGCGGTGGTTATCATTCCTGTGATGTGGTATGTTTGCGCCCATCGGGCGCAGTGAAAGCTACCAGGTCCCATCCTTGCTGTAAAGATCAGAACCCCGCACCGTCAGGTAGGTGACCCAGCCTAAGCGGAGATCGCAGCGGGGCAGAGCTTGCTCTACCACCCGCGCCCCCGCGAGCAGAGCCGAGATGTTGACAGCCTTCACCCACCCTCCTCCTCAGCACACACTAACACTCGATCCCCTCCAGAACCTCTACCCTGAGCCGAGACCTTCCCTCCCCCCTTTCACGCTTTATGACATTTTGTTTTCAAGACCTGATTTTGGCAGAAATCCCTCGATTTCCTGTAATGTTTCCCAAACACACACACACACACACACACGCACGCACACGCTCTTCTGGTTTTTGTTGTTGCTTTGGAGCAGCGTGTTGTTCCAATTCCTGTGGTCACTTTATATAAGCTGAGCTCCTACTGTGATGAAAAACCAAGACAAGTATAACTTATTTTATATCTCTGTGTTCATATTATAGAGAAATATATTCTGTGTATGTAGGATGTGCTTATTGCAGTACATTTATCACTTGTCTTAAAAATTAATGCATTAACCTTTTTTGTACCCTGGTCCTAAAACATTATTAAAAAAGAAAGGCCAGATCTGTCTATTTCTTTACATAGCAAAATGAAAGAGAGCTGAAAAGAAAAAAAGCAGCTTATTTCTACATGCAACAGAGTGAGGAAATCATCTGTAGGACGTCCCCAAACACGCATGTACAGATGAGCCCTGCCAGACTCGGGTGTGCTGTAAAGATCAGAACCCCGCACCGTCAGGTAGGTGAGGGGTTCACACTCTGAGTTTGACATCTGCAGCGTCTCCTTTCTCTTCTGTCCGTCTAATCACAACCATGATACTTGCTGAAGCAAGTGAAATTGTACCCACAACTCACCTTGTTCAACACAGGGGAGAGGTAACAACTAAATACATACTTCATTAGGAAAAGGAATATATCGAAAGAGTTTCCTCCTGCCAGTGACAGATGGGAATGCTACAGATTTATCAAGATCTGGAAAACCTTAGTCTTAAGTCTTGTTGGCTCTAATTTTACTTTTGTCTTCTTTGCCCTTTCTTTCTATGTTCATCACAGTGATAGTAATTCCCGGTGAGGTGCACCGAGTAAGGCAGTGGGAGCAGTTAGGAGACTGCTGGGGAAGCGCTGAGAACGAGGGTGCGAGCAGTAACGGTTGGCAGTTCCCACTTGGCATTTGTGTGGGATGGGGAGGTGGGAAGGGGGGGAGGAAATCACAGAGTGCAGAGCAAGAAAGAATAAACGCAAATCTAGAGAAAAGTCAGCAGACTATGTCACTCCAGCTACCCAGTAGCCCCCAGTTTAACTGTCATTACAGCATGCACATCTGCCGGCACTTCCAAGTCTCTGTGGAATTTGTATCCCTCCGACTCCAGGTTGAGGGAGAAGGCTGAGGCTGAACAGAGCACCCCAAATCTGATCTGATGGCCACCCTTACAGCTCTTGCTTGTGCCGATCACGCTGTCCTTAAAATTTAACGCTTTTAAAAAGCGGAAGATCGCCAATTCTCTCAGAGGGGGTGGAAGAAGACGAGGTCTATTAATCTTTTTCCAATGTACGCCAGCAAGGTGCTCGGGTAGGCCAAAAATTCCTTGTAATAGATACGAAACGGATTTCAGGGTGCAAAGCCTTTTGTGCTTGATTGTTCGGGCAAACAAGCTCACACATCACAAGCCAGTTGTTAACACATGTAGTAGATTAAGTTTTCATGGCATTACCCGTGATTGTGCTTTAACCGTCTCAAAAAAAGGCTCGCTGTTAACCCGGCATCGGCAAGAGGCGTTTCCCCGTCCCTGCTAGCAGCAGTCACCCCGCACCGCGGCCAGGCCACGCCAGCACAGAGTGCAGCTCCGGCCCCCGCAGGCTCCCGCCCCACGTCCCCGACGTGTTGCGGCGGGATTTGATCAGAAGTGCCAGCGGCACGAAGGGCTCTGCCAGCGCAGGCCAAGCACGCGGAACAACACCGCAGCACTGCAGCGAGGGGGGTTCTTGCAGCAGTTGCTCAAAACCCACTTGCTCTGTCAGAGGGCAACTTCCCCAGTGGGGTTGGAGGGGAAAATCCAACACAAGCATTTTAGCGACAAACACGCAGTTACTTAATAAGGTTGCACTGTAGTTCAGCAACGAGGCAGGAGCCGAAGCAACTCTGTTACAGGGAGGGAACAGGACAGCAACTTGAGAGGCAGTTTACAAGTAGTCCTCCACGTTCAGATAAGTTTATCCAGCACATTTCACTCTTGCTAAGCTCCTCAGGAAATAAACAAAAAAACAACCAACCACTCACACAAAACCCCCAAACAAAAACCCACCGAACAAACACACACACATCCCCCACCCCCCAAAAAGCTAAACACCCACACAACAAAAAACTACACCAAGCCTCAAGCACCCTGAGGTTCTCAATACAAAAATACTTGCAATCCTGTCTCTCCAGTGGGGCCGTGATAGGTGCATTTCTCCACCCCCTTCCCACAGGGAGCAGCTGCACACCCTTTCCCTTCCCCCCCCCTTCGGAGTTAGGGGTGCATGGGCAATCGCAGGCACCCGCACCGCACCCCGCCTCTGTGGGAAGGACGGGGTTTCCCAAGCCCCCAGCACCTCCGGCCCACGCCTGTTCTTGCCGGTTCACGGCACCACGCTCCCAAGGTGATTATCTGCGTCCAACAGTGCTTCCTTTTTCTCCGAGCAGTTCTCAAACGCTGACCAAGGTTTCCCCAGGAAGTTACCCGGAGGAACCTATTCATTTGCTCATGTCTGCGGTGGGGGGTTATATCCCCTGAACAGCCCAGTGTGGCTCACTTCTCTGATCCTCGCATGCCCCTCACTACCCATCCTCGGGCAGAAGAGCTTCCGCCAGGCCAGAAGAACAAAAAGGTCCTTTCTCCAAATAGGAACTGCATTTGGTCTTCTCTCCTGTTCCTTTCTGGGAAGGATTTAACAAAGAAAAATCTGTACCTACATGCTATATGGGCTTCTTGAAAATTAAGCTCTCTCTACTGTGGAACATGATAGACAGGTTGGATCAACAGCACTCTACAACCATTTATTTGAAGGGAAGGATCGTAATTACACTAAGTTCCCTGAATACGATTTCACAGGAGGTGTGTAATTGCCTTAGCAAAAGGCAATTAGTTCTGTGAGCTGGAATTTATCCAGCACGCTGGAGTTCAAAGGGATTTTTAATTAAATAGAAAAGGTTAGAATCAGTTTTTCCATCATCCTAAAGTTCCAACATAAACTTCATACAAGGAAATTCAGATTTAGGTGTGGAAACTGTTCTTTTAACTTGGTCTCCCTGTTATGCCTTAATGTGTTGTCCATATGACGGCAGCCTTTGGTTGGGGAACACAGAGTTCCAGGTGATTTGACCTTGCATAGGGTGACAATGTTCCCTCAAGCCCAGCAGGACCGGGGACAAGCTTCTCCAGAATTCACCTCAAAACATGCTACACCTCTTGCATCATTGATAGCTTCCTCCTCTCCTACTGTTTATTTTGATGTTTCTGTTATTATAGGGACAAGCTGTGGGAAGAGGAGTTAGGTCACTCCACATTTAGGCTTTGGCAAATCAAGGACATGATAGACTATTTTAGCCCCCTCCTAGACTCAGAAGTCCTCAGGTCCTTCAAAGCTTGACAGATGGTGTTTAGAAACACTCATGGAGAACAGCATCGAGTTATTCCAGAGGAGCAGCTTGACTATAACATCCAAGTTATTTTTGTGGAATTTTCACAATACAGCATCTATTCTTTTCTGGTCCTTCCCTTTCCTTCCTTGTGCTTTTGAGCCCTTCCCTCCTCTTCCCAGTCTGCACAAGGATGGGGGAATACAAGGCTTAGTTTGGAACCGTGACACGCTAAGAAGTTCGAGGATAGTGCAGGCAAGTCAGTCACTGTGTAGCTTTCCAGCTCCTTCGGACAGTGCAGAGAGAGCAAAGGCAGTATTCAAAGTGTGTTTGACCTGCTTTAAAACAATTCCTCTCTGCCCAAAGGAAAAAGAAATCCCTGGCATGTACGGCACACATTCTCTGCGGTGTGCTCGTTCCACTGATCCCTTTGCTGGTCAGGAGCACGTCAAACACTGTACGAGTTGCGAGGGTTTAAAACGGGCTCTTCTCCAGCTAGTTACGCGTCATGTAAACAAGCATCAGCAAAGGCTCCATTAGCGTCTTCTGAAGACGTGAACGTGGGAGATATTTATAGGCCTTGGATTATATTGTCCTCCTCGCCTGTGCCGTTGCGCAGACAAACGAAGAGCACACGCATGGAATTCCTCGCCTTACACCTCACGCGAGATCACTGCAAGCAAATGCCAACTGGAACCTCTCTCTAACTAGCTTTTACCCACCACTTGGTCTACCACCCTCCAGCTAGAGGAGACTCGCATAAGCTCCTTATAAGGCTTGGCAGCACAGGGGCCAGAAGGCAGAGCAGCTCCCAGGAAAGCTCTCTGGCCAGTCCTGTCTCCTTCAAACAATAGCTTTCGAGGAAGAGTTTCGGCAGCTTTTTTCCTAAAGACCATAGAAAGGTATCAAAAATTAGAGCTCACCACCTGTCTGCCTACCACATTTAAGCCGTTCACAAAGAGGACAAGGGGAACTTACCTGGATCTAACCATCTTTAAAGTTTAGCTTTAAAGTTACGGTTTGTACCGTAACTGCGTAACTGGAGTCCCAGCTAGCAGCTAACAGGGATGTTAAATTCTCAAACGCAGAATTGCTCCCTGATTAGGATGGAAGGACCCCATCCCTCAGTAAAGAGTTTGTTCATGTGACAAACGGGAGGTTTAATTCCTGTAGATACACAGAAAGGCGATAAGTATCTTAGGCAGCCATAATAGCTAACTAACACCCATCAATCCGGTTCTAGTACAGCGCAAACCTTCGGCAAACTGAGGAACTTGCACCATTTGCCACAAGGAAGATTAGTTCTCTAATTAATATCATCACTGATGACTAATCCAGCCAAGAGGGTAAAAGCAGACCGATGGCCATCCATGCCAAGAAATCACACCTTGCAAACTAAACTATAAAAAGACATGGTGACATGCTTCTGGGGTCCCACCAGCAGCCACCAACATCTGTTAGCAGAGCACTTAAATCCCTTCTTCTTTCTGAGCCATGCAAGACCTGCCTCTTCCTTCTGAAACTGAGCAGCCTTGAAACGGGAAGGGAGGAAAGATGATAATCTAGTGGTTGCCATTTAGTGCTAGTCTGGAGCCTTGTAGGCTGCTTGGGGGCAACAGATAATCCAGCGACTGGAAGAGCAATTGAGAAAGTTTCACTGCCCAGAGATGTCTCGCTTTTGCAGGAGCAGAGGGAGATATTTACAGAGCAAGAGTTACACAAGCAGTGAATGTCAACTCCAGGTCTGACGGGGAGCCTTAATCAAAAAAACCCGGGTCAAGAACCGATGATACTCTGGGACCTATTTTTTAAGCTCTGGTTCAAATTTGCTTCAGCCCGAGGCAGGCAGCATATGCTACAGCTATCTACGAGTCCTCGCCAGAGCTACACATGGACTTTGCCTCGCCAGCTGTAGGCATCAAGTATAGCAACGCCTTGCAAACATCCAGGCCCACAGTAAGGAAACCACAGTCTGTGGACCATTGATGGTCTCATAGGCCATGGTACTTGACCTACAGCTGCCTGTGCAATCACATGACCTTTATGATCATGGGGGGTTTTTTGTGGTTTTGGTTCTTTCCCCATAAACACTTTGCAGGAATGACAGCTGACAAGGCAGCAAGGTTTGGCAGCTGTACTTTCCTTTAAGCTCTGCTGATTCAATTGCTCCGGCCCTTTCCCAGCCTTGCCAGCTATGTTCCCCACATCTGTGAGGAGAGGGGATGATGCAGAGGAGGCTCTGCCAGGCCTCAGGCACAGCAGAACAGCACAGAGGAGAGACCACGTGTGCCTGTGAAGTGGCAAAGTCTAGGCTTGAACAGCTTCTCCCTCCCCCCCATCCTCTACACGGCTCAGTCAAACCCTAGAAGCACCACATCATCTCAGCCTTGGTAGCATTTCAGTACAGACCCAAGGTCAGACTTTCACATCTCTCATGAGAACCTAGAAGGGACAGTTATGGGTTTGTTTTGTGGTTTTTCATAGCAATTCCTCTTCTCAAGGCCAGTCTCTGTCCTTCTTCCCCTCCCACTAAGGGTTTGGAGAACTATAGATCTCCATCCAACCTACGCAGTGGGAGGGGGAAAGAAAAGTGCTTATCCTGAGAGTCTAAAGGCCCTCTGAGGTGGGCAAGAGGGACACCCCTTGTCCTGCAGCCCCCCGGAAAAGGCAGTCCATGCTAGGACCCAAGGCAACACAACAGAGATGGTTTCCCAGCCTGGCCCTCGGAAGAAGCTGCCAAAGACACGAAGGGAGCCCCAGGGGTTCAGAGGTAGGACCAAGGGACAGGGGAAGCTGCTGGAAGCTGGCCGAGGCGTGACGTGAACGCAGCCAGGGCCGGCTGGTGCAAGCAGAGTGTGGTGAAAGCAGGTGATGCCTCCATGCAGGGTCTGTCTGGCCATCCAGGAGCAGCTACTCCCCACCCAGCAGGAAACAAGGATGTCTCGTCCACAGGGGAGAGAAATGGGCCCTGCAGAGCAGGAGATGATAAACTGCTAACACAACAAATGAGGACACGTTGCCCTTTCCATCTGCCTCCATCCCAGCCCTGTAGGGATCGCGTAAGGTCACTAATATTTGTAACAATCTGCTTCCGATGGGTCACCTCACTCATTTCACTCCATTTCACAGAAATAAAGGCGGGCTGGCGGCCTTTCACTGCTTCCTTTCAGAAGGACAGTTACAAACAAAAGCTGGCGCTGTCCTGTTGAGAGCCACAGGGCATCGTCACAGCCCGCGAGGCACGCGTCGGCTGCAGCCCTTTCCCCAGAAAGGTATTTACTCATCCAGCTTCTTGCTGCAGACAATGTTGGAGCTGTGATTTACATGGAAAGGCTGCCAAAGTCAGGACGACATGGGGCTGGCGGGCTCACCTTAGCCACTCGGAGGTCCCTGAGGAAGGAGAGTGCTCAGACCTGGCTTCCCACCATCTCCAAAGCGGGTCAGACCTGTTCACAACACATTTTTTCCCCCCTCCAGGCAAGAAAATGCATTTCAAGGACCCCACTGCCTTGGTTGGAGGTTTGCAATTAAGCCACCAGACATGCCAACAAGCATTAATTATTCTTGAGGCACCTCAAAGCATCAGATGCAACCTCATTTCCTGCCCCAAAGCCCTTCACTGGAGGGGCGAGAGACAAGCACCTCCCGGCCCCATGAGCAACTGCTGACTCCAGCAAGAGTCAGGAGGCCAAGAGGCTGTTTCCAAGAGAGGCAAGCAGCTGTTATCAGCTCCCCAGAGATGAGTGTGCAAAATACCTGGCATATTACACCCCTTGGATCATTTGTACTCAATTGTATAGCCAAGAAGGAAGGGGAGGAGGGAAAGAAAGAGGCTCTTGACTTCTGCCCAGGAAGATGAGATAAGGTACAAGGAAAGGAAGAGCGATTTTTACAGCCCAGCAAATAGCTATTTACTTCTTAACTAAGTGCAAGTGCTAACACTGAATGCAGTCCAAGGAGAGAAAAAGGCTACTGTTTACTGGGTTTCAGACAAATGTCTTCAAATGCCCCATTAGAAAGGTAAGTGCATATTAAAAGAGAAAAATGGGTTCACACATCCATGCAGTTACTATGCTGTACCTCTGTGTATCAACTATGCTTGGCCAAAGAGTTCAAGCAATCATGAACCTGGGCAGGCTGGAG
>KL258916.1:13125-26051 GCA_000699545.1 Podiceps cristatus | reverse complement strand
CAGGAATGTTGCACAACCTCTTATACAGCTCTTATTATTCATAAAAACAAATTTCCAGTCTCTTTTTTTACACTATCTATAAATATCTTCAATTACAACAAGTGTAGGAATAAAGTTCTATTAAAGGGAATTGTAAATTACAGCTATATTTTTAGATTTGATCTTTTTGCTAATTCATTTTCAAAGTTTCCCAGAAAACCCTGTGATTTTAGTATTTTCAGCTGGTAACTATGGGACAACTCTGGGCTCTGAAACCTTACATTTATACCCCAGCATACGCACAGACCCACCATCGCTTTTCAGGCTTTGCTTTGCCAATGCGTCTCAGCCTGAGAAGAACTGTCTCCAGAACTGAGAAGGTTGTCCAGAGCTTCACAGACCCATCCAAACCCAGGTGAAGGCAAAGCTGCTTTACGTGTTGTTGAAGAATCATTGGCACAGAAAAAGGGACAGTTTATCTCATTCACTATCTGTGTTTTAATATCAGTGTGTGTGAGCGGATGTACTAGCGATGCCCGTGAAAGCAACCATCGCAAAGGGGCAGGTGACATCCCCCCCCCCAGCTTTGCCTACCAGTTTAAGAGTGCTCAGTGCAAGGTCCTTCATCACAGCTCCGCTGAGGTCCTACTCGCGATGCTAATTGTGCAAGGGACGTGGTTTCAAGCCTACACACTGACTCTGGGGAGGCAACCGAAAGACCATCCAAATATGCTATAACACTACTTGGTGTACTGAGGCCTCAGTGGGGCTTGAGGATGTGCTGGCTCCATCGCACGACTCGCATGAAACCCCCATGCTCCTGTGCTAAGGATCCTGGCACCAATGTGCAAGGCAAGGTGCATTTAAGTTTCCTAATGCTGAGCTGTGAAATGCCTGAAGTGTCTGAAGTGGCTTAGTAAAGATGAGGAGAAGACCCGAATTTTGTTTAGATACCTCAAATGGGTCCTGTTGGTGTTTCCATGTAAACTATCATTGACATTGCCTTGGGGATCAAAGGGAAATGGCAGACTGGGGCTCATGTAGTTTTGAAGCTGCTTAAAACAAGGAGGGAACCCCCTTATTTTAAAAGCAGAGCAGAACTTCTTTTGAGGGACGTTCACTAGAAAGCTGGGGAGGTCCCTCAGGAGAGCAGAGCTCCTCTCGAGGCCCTCCCTGCTTTCTGGTACTGCTGCTGCCCCGTCTTCGCTGAGTCGTACCCAGTGCATTTGTGCCAGATGGGGAAGACTGAACCGGCAAGCAGGCTCAACGCTGCTGGCTGGCCCAGCTCCCCGTGCCGTGTCTAACAGCATCCGTGTGAATAGGAAGGGTAGTTGCTCCTTCAGCCCGTCTCTGTTGAGCCCATTGAAGGAGGATGTGAGCCTCAGCGAGGTCAAGTTATGGCCTCAGAGACCTCCACAGCATGCCCTCACGCTGGGTGTGAAGGAGCGTAATGCACAAGGGAGGAAAATTTGGTCATAGGAAGAGCTTGGACCCACCGCTATTCACCGCAGATATGACCTTGGCTTTTGGCTTTCAAGAGAAGGGAAACACAAAGCATCGAGTATAACGGCGCACCTTGCTGCAGCTGATCGCTTTATACTTTGAACCTGTGATCTGCAGCTCTTTCTAGCATCATTTAAACATTAATTGCAATGTGGTCTCTTTCTAGCAAAATCTGCAAATCCACATTTTACAGGTCTGCTTCTAACGGAAGGTAGAAAACAGTGCGGTCTGCAGACGTGAGGTACTGGAAGTAGTCTTTCAAAATGTAAAGCTTACTGCATTAAGCATTTCTCTCAGCTGCAATGCAGTTGCTCCTCAACATAAGCCCCACGCCCGGTGGTTAGAATTTGCAGGGCTAAGCCACACCGGTACAGTCTTGTGATGACTAATAGTGGCATGAGAAAGAAATATTACTCATCTGGTCCAAAATCTGCTCTCTCTGGGACATGTATGGCAGAAACAATAGCAGGAGTGGGTTCTTTTTTTTTTTTTTTCCTTTTTGCATCTTGTTCAAAGCTTGTACCAACCCCCCTGAAAGAATCATCTATGGGCTTCAATGTGCGAAAATAATAGTGTTGTCAGGCAAAATTCAGGTGTGATTTTCATACTGCAGAAGGACAGCAGCTCTGGTGGGGTTATGTCCAGATAAAAATACCTCTTTGTTTAATTCAAAGGATGCTAGACCAGAGGTAAAATGACTGTGCCGTTTGGTCCAGCATCTTTCTCATTTGTAAGACTGGCAGGGATGTACAGCTTGTATTGTCTTGGGGCGGATCCAGCTTTCAAGCTGAGCTGAGGTTGCTGAGTTGCCCTGCACAGAGGCCAGGAGTGTGCTGGTTTCCGAAAGGCTCAGAAGTTTCCCCTCTTCTTATTTTCCACTGACTGATTCTGTATTCCCCGGAGGCTCCTTGTTAAGAGCACAGACCATTGCCAAAAATTAAAAATAAAAAAGGAGGGAGGGGAGGAGAGGAGGGAGGAGAATAACAAGACATACCTGCCACAGTCCTTGCCGTATATTCCCTCCGTGTCCCACCGACGGTGTCGTGCGGAAGGGAAATTGTTCTATCAGTGACTATGTTAGATTCATGACCCCACCACAACCTTGAATTGGCCTTTAGTTGTCGCTGATGGGAACTGAAGAACAGCTCCTGTCGACATGATTGCTGCTCTCCAATGAATCAGAACACGCAGGGCACAGAGCAGCACATTAAACTAGCAACAGAAATATATCACTGTACTTTTATATAGATGTATTGCTTTTGCCCAGGCATATAAATGATTGGGCTATCCACTTATTTTTTTTCCAAGGACTATAAATTAAAAATAAGCTAAGGGTTTTGAAATTATGTTCTCTCTCTCTCTCTCTTCACCCCCCCTCCTCCCCTTCTCCCTGTTTTTCTTTAAAGCTGGGTAGCTATTTTAGGTCTACAGCAAAACATTTTAAAGATAATCTTACCGCCTGTATCTACTTGACCATCCTCTTTCTAAAAGAAATCTACTACTGCAGTTCTGGCTCAGGTAATCTCACACTTCAGTGTGATCACACTAGCTGTATGTATCCCTATGCTTCTTTTGCCACTAATGAACACTTAAAAGGTGGTATTTTTTAATTTAGTAAGACAAGTATCTGAAATGGCAAAATCTATGTATGTCATGTGGGTTTTTTTCCCCTAACAAATATTTCATAAACTAAGATTATTTCAATACACCTTAACCAAAGGTCACTTTGACTTGAAAGTTAGTTTGATGTACAGCTGCATAATTTAATGTAGTGCCACAAAAATGGAAATGTTTCACCATTAAACTGCATTTAATTTTTGCAACCTTCTCTGCTCGCTGATTGAATCATCTTTTTAAATTACCCATTTAATTCAGAGGTGATATCACCAAACCTGCAGAGATTGGGCTATGTTTTGTCCATTGCGCATTTCCAGCTCTTTCCAAACAGTATCACCTACCAGCTTTGCAGCCAGAAATAGAAGGAATAAGCAAGCTGCTTCCCTTGCATTCTTCCCCCATCTTAGTGTTTTCTGGGATGAAATGAAACAAGAAAAAATGAAGCAAGAAAAAACCAAGAAACCGTCCAGGAGTCCATTTTTTATGGTATGGGGCCGAGGCAGGCAGTACCACAGGCTTGTTCCAGTGGAAAGCAAGCAGCCCTGCAGCCGAGCTTTGTCCGCCCACGCGGGCGGACAGCCCCAGTCACGTACGTAGAACAACCGACTTCCACAAGGCAAATTTTCCTACAAGAATCTGTGGGACTGCTCCTGCCAGATCGCCTTCTGGTAGTTTTTTGGAATGTGTTGTTACAAGACCTTTACTTTTTTAACTTTACTATTCTTGGACTAGCATGTCTGCGTATTGGATGAAATGAATTTGCCGTCCACCAACATATGACCTGGTCAAAGAAAATAAATGATCTGGTTACAGTTACTTCCCCTCAACAGAGTCATAAACACTGTAGTAGCACTTGCTATGTATCTTTTCACCAAGCTTTGGATGATTGAATCTTTACTGTGTACCACTATACTATCAAAACTAATAAGGTATAAATTAAAAAATGGCTGAATATTATCTTTTAAAAATACTGGTAATTTCCAGATCTAATGATAATATGGTTGTTTGACATTTTGAAGCTTTTAGACAAACACTATCCAGGATAGTAATGCTTCACCACACCGTGGTTTTGACAATATCTAAAGATTAAGTCCTTTTTTGGTCTTCTGAGGAGCAAGTGTACTATCAAGAAACACAGATTTAAAGGCTTCTTAGTGTGGGGAGGGTGGGAAAGTGCAAAAAACAGCCTAACCAGCTAACGGCCAAGGACATAACAAGGCCTCCATCCTCCCGCTCTGTTGCCACCTAGCCACGGCACTTTAATTCCTTAGGTGTTGAAGTGCCTCCCAATAAACCTTTCTAAATGTTTCTGGCATAGACAGAGTTTGCTGAAATCTTCAGAGTGCTGTGTGCTTCAGTCCCTGGCTGGGCTGAAATCCTGTCCATCAAGGCCCACAGTTAACCAGGGCTTACCGGCTAATGGGTGGAGGGGAGCAGCTCCTCTTCCTTGTGCTTCCCCAAGGAATCTGTAGGAGAAAGGGTTGATAGAGATCATCGGTGTGGAGACAAACCCTTCGCATGCTTTGAAGGAAAGCGCAGAGGTGGGGACTCAGCTGCCCTTTGCTGGCCAGTTTGGGTAGCTCTGGGCAGCTCTCCACCGAGCACGCTGGCTTCCCAAACACGGGCCCAGTGAAGCCCGGTGCACTGCCCAGGGTGGCCAGCTGTCGGGCTTCTGCTCCGCTCTGACGGAGCCCCCAGCGAGGCCGGCTGGGCTCCCCGTGGGTTTAGTCCCTTTCAGAGCCCAGCTGAAAGTCTGTCCATGTCTGTATTCTTAGGGTATCACATGCTGACAAACTATTCTCCAGATTATTATTATTTTAAAAAGTTAAATCATTCTACTTCAAGAAAAAGGATACTTGCTTTGTGAGCAAAGAACTTCCCCAAAGCATCTGATTGTGTCCTCGGTACACACGCGATTGCCATGTGGCCTTCGGAAAGCCAAGTAGTTGGTAACTGTTTGCTGAGCTGGGGAGTTAGGAAATTTGGGGGTCTATTTTCTTTTTTTTCCTGTTTTATAGAGCTGTATAAGTTTTGACTCTCTTCAACATATGCTAATTATTCACAAATTAACTTTTGAGCATGATGGGTGCTAAATTCTAGACCTAATAAAGTTACATGTCTGAGAGTTCGCTCCTAAATCGCTTTAGGCTGCGGAAATAAGTCTATTTTCATTGCTCTCCTGTCCAGCTTGGCGAGGGACTGCTGGCTCCAAAGGCTTTTCTTCCTCTCTGTGCCCATCGGTGGGGGCGGAGGGGGCAAAGCCAGGGCTTGGCTTTTGCTCCTCACCGAGAGAGGGACGATCTCTTGCTGAGCTGGGGACCAGCTGAGGCATTTCTCTCTGGAGGAGGAAGCTCCAAGACTAAGGCTTTGAGGCCAGCAAGTCTCTGCCTGCATGTTTTTTTCCTTGTTAAAATCTTAAGTAATTCTCTAATCTGATCTTAAATGGCAAGGAAAAAGCTCTCATGAGCAGACATGGAAAAGAAAGAAAATGAGAAACTACCAGAAACTGTCTCAAAGCGGGGCAGCAGTAGCCAGCGAGCAGCATGGCTCCCCAGCAAGGTGCTCTGTGCCCTGAACTATTTACACCCAACTGTAACTCAGACCTTGCCCTGATCTTAAGTGAAGTGAAGTTTAAGTTATCAGCTGTCCTGTAACTGCCAGTCCCCAAACTCAGACAAACTTAAAATACTTCCTCCCAATAAGTATAACTGGCACTTGAAGGACACATAGAAAGTCATTACTGAAAGGTGCTAACTTTTCTGATAATAAATAAGATTTTTGACTCCTTGAATGCTTTGTCAGCCCAGACAGGAGATTGTTTTATAGCACAGGTCTGGCATGCTGTTTGCTTATTGATGTTATGAATGTCCATGATTTTATTTAGGGTTCAGGTTATTGTCAGATGTTGAGATCATACGGGGGTGGGATGGGGGAGATCTTGCAATGTCCTCGCCTGATCTACTCAACTGTTCCTCCAGCAGCTCACGTGAAGGGGAAGGTTGACAAATTTCTGATATCAAACCCAGCTGTCAGAACAACACGGGGTAATAGCTGTCCTTGTCAAACGCACCAATTAATTCACCGGCGTGTCAATGTAGGTATAATTGATAGACTCCACAACGTGGCTGAGTAATGAAAGTCAAAAGCATTACTAAGACCATTTCACCTCCTAAGAGATCCCATAATCTAACCTGACCTGCCAGCGCTATGGTGAGGGGTGCTTAAAAAAACCCCAAACCAACAGTTTTCTGCAATAGTAAGTAGAGGTTTCATACAAATCATCATTTTAAGGGTAGAAAACGATGTGAAAAGAAAGAATATGAAACAATGGCATAATATTGTGGAGTGACAGTTTTATCCAAATACTCCCTAAAGTGGAATAGAAAATACAATTAGAGGGATCACTTCTCTGTGACAATTCGTGTGTTCTGGAGATCTTTCTTTTAATGAGTGAATTGTATTTAGAAAAAATGTAGCCATTGTCTTAAAAGCTGCGGCTGTGGGAAGGCAGCATCAACTCAGCAGGCTCATTAGCATAATCCTTTGTCTGGTTTAGAAATGTTTGTAAAGAACTTCTGAAACAACAACAAAAAAATTGCTATTAGAGTTCCCCAACTGCTGCACTTACTCATCCACTCCCGGTGTAGATTTTGTTGGAATAAATGCTTTGAGATCTGGCTTTAGAGGGTGGTTTTTATATTAGACATTCATGTCATTTAAAAAACCAAATGAAACCAAACGAAACCAAACCAAACTAAACCCAGGACTTTCTTCTTTATCACCGCAGCACGGGGATAAAGTGGTTGGACCTACAACTTGACCTACTACAGTGTCATGTGCAAGCCAGAACAGCTCTGTGAAGCCAGCTCTGCCACCAGATGCTCATAGCCATGGACTTGACAACATTGTAATAACATATGGAATAAAATCTTCAGGGATAAATCCAAAGGCCATACACACTAGCAAGATAATGGCATGAAAAAGAAGGGCTGACGTTCACCAAACCCCTGAGTAGAGCGAGTGCTGCCCTGTCGTGTGTTTGAACTCAACCTCTGCTCCTGCCCGTGCGGATAAGAAGGAGGGACGGCAGCGTCCCACCGCGCGGCCTCCCCTGACATACAGCCAGATGTGCAGTCAGAGAATGTATAATGTACCTGAGTTCCCCGGGAGAATAAGGAGGTACATTCCTATATTGACCCATGAAATTCATCTCAGCCCCTTTCAGCAGGCTGCGTTGGCTCAGCTGGGCTATCACAACTGGGATTACTGCCAATGTATCTCGACTCATCAGCATCATTTAAATGCACCTGAGAAATATCAGCTGGCTGCAAAGAGCAGGGGCAAAGTCACGGCTGCTCCTCTGCGCTCGGGGGGGCACGAAGCATGCCCCGGAGCCCTGGGGAGGGAACTAAGCCACCGGGATCTTCATGCATGCTCTGATAGAGTCTGAAATAAGAAAACAGAGCCTCTAAGAGAATTTAAGATGGCATTTTATGGGGAGGGACTGCAGTATTGGTTCTTTATGCAGTTCAGGAGATGATTGAAAGTCACTACAACCACAGGCAATGATGAGAAAAGCAAGTGAAAAAGGACGGTTGATGCTGGGTAGCTTTGCTTTCCTGCTTCCTAGGATTTATGTACTTATGGATGAATTTAATACTTGGTGATCAAAAGAGTTCAAATAGTGGTTGTATTAATGATTTCAGCATAACCTCTAAATCCCGGGATGGCAGTAGAAATCTTCAGCTTGGTCTTAATCTTCTGACACTTTTTATTAAGAGCTAAATTAAGTCCTGTTGCCTTATGATAAAGCAGCTTACAGGAGTGTGAACTGTGTTATTGTCACCGTAGTGTACGTACACTCTGTGCTCTGATCTCAGTTTCTAGTCAGACTGCCTAGATCTTTCCTAAAAGCGAATTACTGAAGGGAAAATCTCCTGTTCGATATTCTTTTGGCTTTTTTATTGATGTTTAGTTAATTCTCATCTGGTCTTTTTATGGATCTTGCAGCAAAGACCTGCCTTATTTTTGAGTTTAGGACACTTGTGATCTGTGTTTTGTGGCCAAGGAAATATTAATATGCCTCAAAGAAATATGAGAATCATCTCACCATTACTCTTCTTCTCTTCCTCCCACCTGTTCCCTAACGTATATTGATTTTTGATGTGCCTGTTTTCTAGAGCCAATATGAAGACAGTGTATCTGAATCAAGGATGGAAATAAGTGATATTTGAAGCTGTTCTCAAACCTCAAGACAGTTTATTCTGGCTTTGCTATGTCAATCCCAAAGACAACTCAGTTTCTAAGATAGGGTTAGCCTTATCAGCTAATTAAAGGTAATGCCATCCCCAAAGACCAAAACTGTCTGCCCTACTCTTCATCTTTGAGCTAGAAGGTATTGTAAGATCTGATACCGAGTGCTTGAATGAAAGACAGGGACTTTGGGGCTGACATGCTACTGCACTCCCCGCCCCCGCATTATCAGGGGGCTGCTAAGGACACTCCTGTTGCAGAAATGGATGGTAATACAGGAGCCAGATAAAAATTGTTTCCATAGTTCATAGTTTCTTCATCGTCCTTACATCAGGGGCCCCGGAAGCGGATGCAGTATTACAGGGGTGGTCTAACAAGTGCCGAGGACTGGGGTCTAATCACTTCATCTACTGGCTGTGCTCTTTCTAATAGAGCCCGATGCTGTTGGCCGCCTTTGCTGCCACGGTGTGCTGCTAGCTCCTGTTCAGCTCACTGCTTCCCATGACCCACTGCTTTTTTTCAGCGTGGCTGCTCCCCAGTACGATATTCTGAGCTTGATCCCTCTGAAGTTCAGGACTTCATGTTTGTCCTTGCTGAATTTTGTGAGGTTCCTGTTGTCCCATTTCTCCAGTCTGCTTCTGTCCCTCTGAAACACTCCAAGATCTTTGGATCAAAAATGGAATTCTGTGAGGGAGGCAGGATGTTACACTGGCAGATCCTATTTCTTAAAATGCATCTAGCATAGATGATCTAGAGAAGGAAAAAAAGAGATGATCTTTTCCTTTTAGAGAAGGAAAAAAAAAGAGACAAAAAAAAAGGGGGGGGGGGGAGACAACACAGAGTATCTCTCTGTGCCTCCCCAACCCCCCACCCTGAGGTTAGTTGAGTCCCTGTTTGATATAAGGTATGTGGCAATAATATCTCCACGTTGTGGCCTTCAGTGAATGCAAGGTTTAAGACTTGAGGGAAAGACATCCATAAATTCCCCAAGTGATGAATGGCTGGCAGTTTCATTTGAGTACTTTCTGCTACAGATTTTTTTTTTTTTTTTTTTTCCCCCTCAAGGGCATACACCAGAGAACAGAACAAGGAGACATTTTCATCTGAATGTTTGCATCTCTGGTAGAGAGGAGGCATGGTCACCCTGGGCCAGCAGAACCAGAGCAGCGGCACAGGGAGCACCCGAGTCACAAAGAAGAATGATGGGAACACAACTGGGTTATGGTCTTGGCAGAAGCCCGACAATAACGTGATGTGCTTTGCTGGGCAAGGTGGAAGATGCGACATTCCCAGCTGGCAACTGCTGGTAACTTAATACTCCCAGATGGAGGTGGAGGGCGATACGATATTCCCAGCTGGTAGCCAAGGCCTGCCTCAGCGCGTTCCCATTCGTATATGTGGCTCCTCTATATAATGAGAAAGGGTGGGCGAAGTGTAATAAAGCAGCTGGTCTATTAGAAGATAAGCTTTGTGGAGAATAACACAAACATGCAGAATCCCCTTAATCTTAAACTTTATTACCCTAGATAATAGGTTTTGGTAGTGGCAACAATCAGTTGAAATGCAGAATTGTCTTGGCTCCCGTGGCACCTGCCGTGTCAGTCAGTCAAAAGCCATCTTCTGCTGCACAACAAGGTGGCTGCTTGGTACAAGCAAGCTAGGAGTTCTGTTTGTTTATTCTGAAAAGGCAAGGGAAAGCTGGGCACCCTCTCTTTGCAGATTCAAGCGTGCACTCTGAACCCGCTGTAGGGGAAAGGCTAAAGCGATGCGAAAGCCTGCTTGCTTTCTTTGCCCCCGAGGAGTAGGAGCAAGGCATCTTTTGTCCACTGAAGCCCACTTGAAAGAGTAGGCGTTGTTATTCCTGCTCTGAATTAAGTCAAGTTTCCCAATATGCAACCAGCAATAGGAAAGGGAAATATCATGAAATGTTTTTGTAAAATCTTTAATTTTGAGATACTGCAAATGACACAAAATTAATTTTGTTATCTGAGGGACAGTTCAGAAAAAGCATTTCTCTCATTCTCTTTTTGGTAGAAAACTTGGATCCCCGCAGCCCCATGCACACGTGGGATACCCACTCCTGTAAGTGGGCAGGTACTGAGAGCTTTCAAATGAAAAGGCTTTTTACTTTTTAAATGGCTTTGGCTTTATTAACGTTTCTAGAGTTTTTAGTTATTTTTTTTTCCACAGTCCTAAGATCAAAATATGAAGAGGGAAAAAAAAAAAGGCAGATTTCCACAAGCTGTTCTTTGTCTAGAAATATTTTAATATGAACTTTGGCTAAAAGAATAACTACAAAGTGACAGAGGGTAATTTTTAACTCACGAGAAATAAAAGCAGTCCTAACAAAAGAAATTGTGCCAATTATTTCACCTCTTTAGTGCCCTCTATTAATAGTTGGAACAGGTAATGTAGCAGAAGCTCGCAGCACAAGATATATAGGGTAGGAAAAGGGGCTCACATGGGGAGGGGGTGTTTATACAAGTCCAAGCAGTACAGTTAAATAAGTTTAAATATTATGAATATTAAAGCTCCATCAGTGGGTTAAATTTTGATTCTTAGTTTTGCCTACAAATCCAGGATCTTTCCCTTTTAATGTCTAATATTTCACTATCTCCTCCGAAGAAAGTGATGTGAACACTTAAAAAAAAATAAATGGAAGCCAGCAGCGTGTTTTGACTTGCAGAACTATAAACAGAAAGGGAACAGAAGGTGCATTGAAACCGGCATCGCGCTCTGCCTCTCTGTGAGGGCAGAAGCTCAACCCGAGGCGAGGCAGCCGCGACCGGCCCGGCTCCTGCCAGCTGCACGCAGCGAGCGCCGGAAAAGCGTCGGCCCAGCAGACCAGATGTCCTCGTGCAAACTGGCTGGATAAGAACTGCTGGGAAACAGGGAAACCTGAAAGAGGAGTTTAATACCATCTCAGCCGAGCTTTAGAGGAAATGCCGCTTCGAGTCTGATCCACCTCCGCTGAGTTGCCTTCGAAACTCATCATCTGGTCCAAGCAATTTGAGGACTTCCGAGCAGCGGGTTTCATGCTCGGCAAGCTTTATCGCCCTCGTGTCTCAGCAGCACCGAGACAAACTCCCCCCTTCAGATGGTTCCACTTCCTCTGGTAGAGACGACCAAGACACCTCAGCTTCCTTTGCGACGCTGTATTGATTTTTGCAGTCTCTCTTTACCTCAGGAATTGACTGCACTAGATCAAATTAAGGACAATCTGAGCATTTAATGGGGCTCCTTCAATACGATGAAGTTTGATTGCTTGAAGTTGAAGTTCATGATAATTATTTATGCTGACAGCACCCTCACAGGCAATAAAGACTGACCCTTTGCTGAAGGCCTCAGTCTCTCCATCGGGGAATTATTATTTTGATCCTGCTGTGCTTACCTGGGACACATACTTCTCATTATTAAATATGAGAATGATGATCAGAGAAGAAAATATATTTCTACATAAAGCTGGTATCAGAACTCTAATTTTGTCTCTGTTCCCAGATAAAACCACTGTGCCTGAGCAGCATTAGCAGTACCAGAACTCGCCTGCGGTTTTGAGATTAGTGGCAAAACCACTGGGTGCAGGATCAGGCCTGTACCTGCTCTATGGCAGTTCCACTGTACCTAATAAAACCCCTTTGTGATGAAAATTGTGGCATTTCTGTATTGTCTAAGAGGTCTGTCCTGAGGATTGCCTACAATCGTGACTCTCTGAGTTAATAAACAGGTTTATCTATGAGCAAGTATTTTTCATGAACGACAGAGAATTTGAAAATAAATCTCTCTTACAACTTCTTGAGCCCTGTTATTAAAAATCCTTCTGGTTGGGTATAATGAAAACAGTCTTCAAAGTCTGTGTGTGTGTGTGTGTGCACGTATCCCATATAACCAGCTGCCTTAACATCTGTGGATGCTTGTCAGTGCACAAAGCATCAACACACTTTCATTTTTGGTATATATATGTACACACACAGATATAAAAGTGAAAGCATGATGATGTTGTATGTATACACACATATAAAAACACACACATATGTAAAGTAGCCCTCCACCTCCAGCTGCTGTAAATGAAGCAGTTTAGCTCCTCAGCCCCCAGCAATGTCTGCAAATTCACAGCAGCTGATAGTCTGCTTCAGAAAGTGCGTGAGGTAAGGAAGGAAAGAAGGCAGGGTTTTGGGGTTTTTTGTTTGTTTGCTTGTTTGTTTTTTAAATCTTTCCTCCCTCTCCAAAACCACTACATGCATCCTACCTTTCTCTGGAGCTTGACTGTCAAACTATAATGTATTTTGGGACATCTCTGGCCCCACATGTATTCTGCTCTTTTATAGCAGGGAGAAAAACAATGAATATGGCTTCACACAAGGAGTCTAGTACTTACCCAGGTGGTTGAGTCCTCCTTCTGTGGTGGAGAGGATGGCTACAGTGCTCTTGATGCAGCTTCATAAAATCCTCGTCTTTCATTTGAACAGCCAGCGCAGGATCCCTGCTGTCCCCCTCACACTCCTTCTCCCCAGTGCAGGCTTCTTTCTCCATGCAAGTTCTTAGTACCAGAGCTTTCAAATGCAGAACAGCTGCCT
>KL258909.1:0-13616 GCA_000699545.1 Podiceps cristatus | reverse complement strand
AGTGTTGTTAAGCCAAGTTTAGCCTGTTTTTTTTATTCAGAGTGCTAGCAATGTAGGTAACATTTTTTCAAACACAAGAATCTTAACAGAGTGCTTAGCACTTATGTATACAAGAAAACAATTTGCTACTGATTTAGAGCAGTTGTAAAATGCTAAACTAGAGGTAGTAATGGCATGATGCCTGGGAACATAGAAGGCAATGCAAACTGAAAGCAAAATTCTTAAAGTATTAATAATGTGCCTTTGCAAGGATGTTAAAATTGTGTTACTGTAGGATAAATATTTTGATAATTTTAAACGTAAGAGTAAGAAAACTGGAGGGTGGGCAAGTAGTGGAACAGGGACCAGAGAGGTGGTAGAGTCTCTGTCCTTGGAGATGCTCAGTATTTGACTGGACACAGCCTCGAGTGTCCTGCTCTAGATGGCCTGGCTTTGAGTGGTGGCTGGACTGTGGGACCTACAGAGGTGCCTCCACCCTCAATCACCTTGGGATTCTAATACAGCTACTGGAGAAGACGTTTTGGTTTTGCCACGAGGCGAGTGCTATTTTTGCGTAACAAGAATTTGCTACACAAGAATATTTCTTGTGTAGACTGATCTCCTAGATAAATATTTCAGCATGTAGCTTTCATCCTACCGAGGTAAAATATTTTTCAGTGGAGAATAATCTAATAGTAGTTTTGGAATTTTAAAATAGGAAGATGGCTCAGAGGTTGGCGTAGGAGGTGCCCAAGTAACTGGCTCAAATACACGGAAGCACATATTGCAAGTCTCCACTTTCCAGATGACGATATTAATGCTCTTTAACAACAGAGAAAAATATACATTTGAGGTAAGTGTTGTGGTTTTTTCACCTGATTTTAAATAACTGGTTTAGGCACTTTCTCGTCCTTTTGAATAGACCATTGAACATCAGCTGCCTCTCATTCTAGTTGGGCATGGATCAGGCCAGTAAGTACAGGAAGCAGATCATTCACAATCCAGAACAGTCCTAGGGGGGGAAATTATTTGGGAACAAGAAACTTTCAGAGTGTTGAAGAGAGTCATGAGTGTGGTTATTCCTAGGCCATAGAGCTATAGAAAAGGTGAAGTTGGAATGCAGCAGGTGGCTCCATTTGCTCATTTTATCTTTGAGAAACTGGATTTAGATGCCAAAAGTTGGAGAAAGGTCTGTATCCTGGCTTCCTAAATGCTGAAGTGCTTAAATTGGCAGGCTGGAGTGAGCTGTAGGATGAATCGAAGAACTTTCATCCCTTCTGAGCTAGTGACCCAGAAAGGACAATGAAGAAGGCCCAGACAGATTGTTAACAAGGAGATTAGAGGGGCATTGCTGGGAAAGGTTGAAGTGTTCAGCTGATAGACGATGATGAAGGCTTTAGGAGCGGAGGAGGATCCTGTGCTATGAGGTTTGAGCGTTGTATTGTCTAAAACAAAACTATTAATGGACATTAACATTATCTTTTCTTTGAGAGAGCATTGGCAGCCTTGAAAAGCAGTACGGGTGCAGTTTGAAACGGAGTGCATTTCCAGGTTTTCTTATCTACTTCTGACTGTGCTACGCATAGTAACCACTTGCCTTTTTGTTTGGATTTTGTTTTCATCTTATTTTACATACTTCTAGCCTGTTAATAAAGAATGTTTCTTTGCAACCATCTCGGTTGGGATTTAGGAAGGCGAGGTTTGATAAGAGGCTCTTAATATTTTTTTGAACTATGAGTAGCTTATTATTTTAGAGCATGGAATGTCCTGTGTGGTGAAATCTATTGCAGGAGCATTACAGCTTTGAGTTCTTTCTCTGCAGAATACTTAGAGGAGGGGAAGAGGGGGACTTAACAGCTCATTTTTTCTTGAAGTTGGCATTGAAATTGGGCTGGTGGCTACCTAAATGTAGGCTTTGAGAAGTAGAGCCTCACCCATATATGACTAAATAATACTTGTTAGAGCAGTGAAAAATACAATTCTTAATACATGCTCTATACTGTAGTTAATTTTACTAAGATCAGATGATCAAGAAATATGTCCATGTGCTTTTAGGTTGTGTATGTTTGGTTCTTTCCAGTTTGGGAGTTCTTAAACTCTTACTTTGTGTTCCACTGTAACTAAAACATTAAGAAGGCATATTTGTTTTGTTTGGTTTCTTTGGTGAAATGTGGGGGAGTTGTCTTTAACTCCAGCCAGGAAAGATCGTGAAAACCTGAGAGCAGAATGAATTTTAATCATTGTTCATTGATTATTGAATACCATGATTAATTGCTGAGGGCTGGGCAACTGTTATTTCTCAGTTGTATCAAATTAGCACTTTTACTGCGACATAGCATGAGAGATGACTTGTGTGTGCTTGTGTAAGCGTAAAACTGTCTGATACACAAGTGTTTCTGCAGATTCACAGCTGAACAGATTAATTTGAAGTTGTCTTCACAGTTGAACAGACTTTGCTCGTTTGTTTTGCATTCAGTGTGATTATTAATTGCGAACTTGACAAGATCCTTGCAGTAATCCTACTAGTTGTTAAGCCATGTGATTGAGAGAAAAGTGGGATAATGATGGTGTAAAAGTTATGCATAAGATGCTGCAGAAACTTAGAGGATTATTGCTTTTTTTTTCCTTTGTAAAAATGTATTCATTTATTGTATTCCTATACAGCAGTGTTTTGTTTATATATGCAAAAGAACTGGACACCGTATGGGTCTAGGTTAATGCTACTTGAATCTAAGAGGAAGGATCTTCATGTAAGCCTTCAAGGAATACTATTTTTTTTCAAAGAATTCGATTTCTAATCAAGTCTCATCTAATACTCCACATATTTTTCTGTTAGCTTACAGCACATCTCAGTATTTTAAAAGGTGATATGCACATTTTTTAATAATGATATCAAAAATAAGGGGGAAATTTTTGTTCTTTCTTCAGGTTTAACAAACAAAAAACATAAATGGGACTGTAGTAGAAGTTGTTGAATAATTCCACAAAAATAAGATACTAGAATTTAAAACTGGCTTACCTATGTTCTTTTCTTGGTGATCCCTGCTTTGGAAGATAAACAAATTGAAGTCTGTAAATAAAAATACCTTTTTTTTCCCTTCCTTTTTTCATCATTTTCCTTCTTCACATTTTCCTTCTAATAAACCTTTTTCTTGCATAGAACTAGACAGAGGCCATTCCATGCCTAGAATCATCTTTTTGGTAGCCTCTAGATAGAGCTCATTTGGTAATATTTTCAGAACTAAGATTATGTAGTCGGTACTGTTCTTGTGCACGACTCTAGTGTGGCCTTCAAAATAAGGCATTATTGGAGATGGGGAAAAAACATAGACTTTTTCACTGTTACATCAAATGTCCTTATAAAAATATGCTTAGAAAAATGATATGCTACAGACTGACAGAAAAAGCACAGGAACATCTGTTATCCCCATTTACATTCATAGCTATGCTTTTTTATCCAACTTGAAGTTTTTGCCATATTCTGAGACAGCATATTGCAGTGTAATTCTTTCTGTGGGTCTTACTTTAATGCTAGCTTATAAATTCTGAAACCCAAATGGTTCGTATACAGTAGTGGCTGAGCTGGAATGCTACAGAGTGAAGTAAAATAAACACAGAAATACATAATAGTATAAGGATGTTTAGTATGAAAAAAACCCCTCTGTTTCCATTTTGGCTCTTTGTTTCACTTTCATCAAAAGCAGAGTATATATATATTGCCTTTTAGAAGGAAAGGATTCATTTTAGGTGTTGATCAAAATCAAAGTTTGCGAACCTGCATGTCATAGGCATTACATCACTGTTAAGCTGGATTTGGTTTGTAGTCTTGAGGCTTTACACTTATCTAAGTCCTAAATTCTAAGTGTCATCTTCCTTTGGTTTGTTACATTTATGCTGATTAATCCATTTCAGTAAAGATGTTTTGTTGTGACCACGTAAAGGATTATAGCATTTGGGGTTGTTTGTTTTTAATACTGCTTTGTGCTGAATCTGGAAAAAATGTGTGTACGTGACAACTGTGTTAAAGCAACAAATGAAGAAATAGTAGCTTTCTGTGAGCTGCTTGGGAAGAGGCATTTTGGTACTAGGAAATAGTTAAAATATGTGGATACACCACTTCAAATAGTATGAACGTTTCTGAATGCACTATGCTAAGAATACTCTTAAGAAGGCTTTATTATTTCCCAACCATCCATAAGCAGTAGGTATTCAAAAATTCTGAAATGCTTTAATTTTGGACTTACTGTTCTTTTTTTTCTTTTGATTTACCTCATTCAAATGAATTGGAACTTGTGTCAAAAACAGTTTCATGTGATTTCACATAAAGTCAACATTGTACATGTAATGTTGGGTCTGTAGTTGAAAAGTAAGGCATATTCTGTCTGACCCTTGGCATCGCAGAGACCTTGAGTATGCTCAAGAAATAACATCATTTGATAGAACTTAGTTGTACTCTGCAGTTTGATATTTCTGGTCAGTGTTTAAAGAACTTTTATTAAGTTCTTTGCAGATCTTTATGATCTTAGCATTTTGATCACTGAGAGTTGCTACTGCTGCATTTAGCCTGAAGGTCATCACTTTGACTTGTGTGCCATGAGAATTAGGAATTTATAGGGACAGCGTAAGAGCTTGGTACTGCTCCTGGAACCAAAGGTGGGGAAGCTGAGAAAGTGACAGCTCTTGTGGACAGTTACATGCCTGTGATGTTTATTGTTTCTATTTGGTAGTTTAATCTTTAGCTGCTTGAGGTCCCTCAAGAGTGTGAATAAGAATGTGAAGTCAGGTATGTCTGCAGTTTCTCCAAAAAGAAGGAAGAAAATAGAAGGCTAAAATGAACTTCTAATGAATGGGAGCTCAGTAAACAAGTTAGGTTTGAGGAAGCCGTAGTAGCTGACCTAGTCCTAGAGCATAGTAAGACATCATTCTGCATCCAGTATAACTTGCTTACCAGCTCATCATCACTGGTGACTTACCTAACACATGACTATCAGCTGAGCTCTTAAGGATACTGACAGAGGTGCAACAAGTTACATACATGTTCTTGAGAACATTCTTCTGCAAAGTTCATCCATTTGCTGAACTATGATGGGGGGTTTTTGTATTTCACCGGGGGAAGTCCTAGCCAAAGGCAGCTGGGCTGCTTCAGGTTATTCAGAAAGGAGGTGTAATTAATCTAGACTGTTTCCATGTTACAGTGAAACTAGACCTTGTTTGCTTCAATTTGTAAAGATCTTGTTTTCAACAGTGCTGCTGAATGCAAAAGCATTTACACAGTTCTTTGTCAAGAATGTTCATGACCATCCTGGATGTTTTCTACCACTGAGTTACTTAGAAGGTTTGGTTTCACTCTGTTCAGCAAACGTGGGAAACAGTGAACAAATCCTTTCAGCCTTCTCAAAGATTACAGTGAAATGAAACATCTGGTTATTCATTTTTCTATTTTCAGCTCATGATGACTATTTATTTACAGAATTCACTGTCTGTGCATTGACCCAGGTGGATCATTTTGCATAGTACATAGTGAGTGCTATTGAATGAATTCTAACCTTTTAAGCCCCACAGCTGTCATAGTAGTAGTATTTTGCACCTGTGAAGGTGGACATTTAAGCAATCAGTGCCCTCATTTGCAAAATATGATACTTCTGCCACAGCCATAAACTAACAAAGATACTTTTCTTTAGGAAATTCAACAAGAAACTGATATCCCTGAAAGAGAACTGGTTAGAGCCCTACAGTCCCTTGCATGTGGCAAACCAACACAACGTGTTCTCACAAAAGAGCCTAAATCAAAAGAAATAGAAAATGGTCATATATTTACAGTGAATGATCAGTTCACATCTAAACTACACAGAGTCAAGATTCAGACGGGTAAGTGAGCTTTATAGTCCACTGTCTTGCAGTTCCAAAACTGCCTTAAAATGTCAGATTATCTCTTGCAGGATTGATGTCCACACAAGTAAGAGGAAGAGAATAAAATACTTTTTTGCTGACGATTAGTTGCATCAAAATGAAAATCTAAATACTGAGAAAAGTATCAGTAGTTAAGCCTTTTACTTTACAAAATTTGTAATTATTTCTTAAAATGAAGTGTTGAGAGATAAGTAAGATTCAAATTCAATAGTTAAAATCAAAAATGTGTTACTGAAATAGGAAAATTGCGTTACAAGTTGCTGTACTGCTATGAAATTGAGTGATGTTTTTAGCCCATGATAAAACAGCCATTTCCAAGTGCCAGGTAGCTATAATGGTTTGGGGCAATGATTCGAGTTTAACAAATAGGAGCAGCTAATCGGTATGATAGCACTTCGTTAGTGCACAACAGTGCTGGTTTGTGTTAGGTATAAGTAACGTGGATACCTTTTGTCTAGAAAGCTCTCTGGAAATAATTTCTGAGTTGTGGCATTGCTGTGGGTACACTTCATAGTGTTTTGGAAGATTAGTTCTTAGTATATCTAAAAATATTTTCTGCCTTTGCAGATCTCAGTACATAAAGTACACAGCATCATTGGCAGTGTTTTAAGTGCAACATTGGTAATTCACATGCTGTTTGTTGCATGTAATATAACTTGTTGGGCTTCTGTGCAGCACGCTATGTCCAGGGATGTAAGCGTGTAAAACCCAGTAGTACCTACATACATTACATTGCATGTATCCCTCTGCATAAGTGATAGCTAGACTGTCTTCATGCGCATGCAGAGTGCTGTGATGTCAACACATTTGCCATGTTGGGAGAATTTTTCTGGTGAGCAGGAGCACAGCAGCCAAATGAGGATGTTGAGATCAGGGCCCAAGGCACTTCCCTGGCATAATTAAAGTAGATTCTGTGACAACTGTTCGGACTTTAGTGGAATTCTGCTTTTTCATTTCAATTCCACAAATGTCTGTGAATGGGAAATACGATTTGGGGTTCAAGAGCAAATTTGATACTTGTAGTTTTATCTTTGTCTTCTACAGAAGACTACTTAGGTGTATTTCTTTCAAACTGATAAATACTATGGGGCTTTTGAGTAAGGAAGTGCAGGGGGGAAAGTGATATAGCAAGGGGGCCTTGGTTATAATGATGCTTAGGTGAAAGGGTAAGAAAAACTAGACATAACGGCAGAAATAAAGCATAAATTGAAGAGGAGAACAGAATATAGAGAATATAATTGAATGGCAAAGGATAAGATAAAGTTCAACTATTTCTTCTGACAGATGGAACTTCTAAAGTATTTATTTTTCTAGTTTAATTAATGGATTATTTGCTATCTTAAAGAGAAAAATACTTAATGGAAGCGTGGAGGTTGGTGGTGCCTGTAAGCAGATTTGAGTACTGTTCAAATTTTAACATAGCAATAATTAAATAACAGATTGTTACCTTGTCAGTTGCTATCCAAATATGCCAGAAAGTGTTAATATGTTCTTGTGGCTGCTTTTCATTGAAAAAAAAAAAAAAAAAAGTCTGAGAATGTCAAAACTCAGGAAAATATAACTTGATGTCTAGATGAACTAAATAGTAAAGCTAACACACAATGAAATTAATTTTGATTTTGCTAACATACTTCACATTCTCTTTTTTTTTTTCCTTTGAAGTTGCTGCCAAACAAGGAGAATCTGATCCAGAAAGGAAAGAGACAAGGCAGAAAGTAGATGATGACAGAAAACATGAGATAGAAGCTGCTATAGTTCGGATAATGAAATCTAGGAAGAAGATGCAACACAATGTGCTAGTAGCAGAGGTATACTTGTACACAGTTTTGATGTGGGCTTGGGAATTCTTTTAACTTTTCCCATTAATTCATGAAAGTTACACAGCTCTCACTAACACGGTTTTGAAAGGCTTTTGAGAAATGCTGTATTTATTTTTTTTTCCTTCTTATCTGAAGACATCTGAGTCCTTACCCTTCAGTTTAGGATGTATTCATGGGTATATCTAATTTTTCTTCCTCTTAGTGCTATTACAATGTTATCAAATCCTTGAAATAACAGTTGGCAACAAAAAACACTGTACTTAACACTAATTATTTTCTGCTTTGATCTTGTTGCTGACTGTTGAGTCCAAGTTTGAGAGATTTGAGCTCTTACCAGAGAGAGAGAGTGAGTCCTGCTGCTCTTAGCATTTAAATTCTGACATCTTCAGGAATAGTATGCATTTTCCACTCTTGAACTCCCTTAGGGCTGTGAAATTGCGAGGATTCTCAGGTTGTGACCATGGCTCTGAAGAGGGGCAGTACCTTGAATCATACCCAAAAATGAGCAAGCCAGTGATGGAGGGGAAAAATGTGGGAAGTTTGCAGACTGCTTCTTATGCTTCATGGTTGTAGCCAGCTCTGTCTAAATATATTTTTCTGATTACTTTGGTCAGTTAGGATACCTAGGGATCTTACTTGCCCTATGATCTTATATTACTGGTTTTGGTCTTTTGTTTTAGGTAACTCAGCAGCTGAAGGCCCGATTCTTACCAAGTCCAGTTGTTATTAAAAAACGTATTGAAGGACTTATTGAGAGAGAATATTTGGCACGAACACCTGAGGATCGCAAAGTATACACTTACGTAGCATAAAATGCGTTCAGAAAATTTGATTTATTCTTGGACTATACTCTTCGCATGAACTGGGAAGTTCTTTTAAATCATTAATATTAAGACGACCATCTCTTCTATTAAATTACATGTTCTAGACCATTCAGATCAAGCCTTTTACTCCTTTTGAGAGTTTTCAACATCAATTGATTGAGCTTCAGGCTTTTCAACGTTATCCCTGTAGAGATCATCCTTACAATTCTTCGGGAAAATGTGAATGTGCCGCGTTTGTTTTCAATACTGTATGAAAACAGAAAAATAAAAACAAATTTAGAAAATACAGCTCACTTAAAAAAAATAAAATTGTTGGAATTTCATTTCCCCAGATCTTCAGTGTTGATGTAAACGTGTTTCTGTAGTGTTGCTTAGCACTTCGCGCATTGTATAAGTTGGGTTTAAAAGAAACCACAACTGGTAAGGCAAAATTCCCAGTTATATTGCTCTGCTTCAAATGTTTCTTTAGCCATGTTTAATTTAAATATTTGGTAATTTTTTGAAGACCCGAGAAGACAACTTGAGCATGTCTCACTCTTCCAGCTGCACTCACTGTTCCAACAACATGAATTGGGAACTTCTGAGGGCTCAGAAAAGACCGTAATAATTTTGGCTTTCCCTTCTGTAATTTGAGTTCTTCTAAATTAAACTCTATATTGATTAGGTTTGTTCTGGTTTCTTCATAGGAGAAAGGAGACAATTTTAGTATGTATAAACTGTATAATAATTTTTGCTGTTGTACTCACTGCTGATGGTGGATTGTACAGGGCGATGTTTTTATTTCACTAAATGTAGACAATATAAATTTAAAATAAATGGATTTAGTGTACACAAACAACTAATTTAAGTGTGTTAGAGTACAGGGTTGACAATCTTTCGAAACTAAATACTGTCCCCTGGGGAAACGTACTGGGATTATATTTTGTTAATAAACATCATAAATGGATCTGTAGCCCCAGGGCTTCCCATCATAAGTGCATATTTCAGGAGATTAAAAGTGAAGCCAGCGTGCACTATTTGTTTTTAAAAATACATTTTCAACATGCAATAAAAATTGTTACTGTAATGAAATTTTTAGTTCTTACCCTGGAACTTTTTTCTTGTCAGTGTGCTGCAAAAATAGATTAAAAATTGCAGTTTAGTGGCATCATTATTCTCACAGTTAGAAATTATTTGAAGTGTGCATTGTACCGCACAGTTTTTATTAAACAATATTTCTGACATTCCAATGCACATATTATATGGTTTCTCGGACGTAGCTATTTTTCTGTTTTAATGCAAAACAATATATTTTTTTTCTCAGTTCACATTACTTTCATCCATAGATACTGAAAAATGTCGTTCAGGTGGGCTTCCCCAAAGGTAGAGCTGGAGTTGAAACAGAAAAGAAAACTTGGCTGGGGAGCGTTAGGGTACTGCCAGGGCATTTCTTGACTAGCCGTATTAAACAGGTACGTGCTGCTGGTGTCATGTAGCGGTGCGATTGGGAGTACTGTTCATAATGTGTCCCCCATTCTGCCCCCCTCCAGCCTGTTAAGATACAAACCCTGACTGCTGTTTGGTAGTAGGGTATTTCTTCTAAAGAGGGGGGCTGGAACTGGGGTGATGTTTTAACTTCACTATTCTCAAGCTTTTTTTAAGAAGCTTTACTATAGTTTACTGCACACCCTCTCACACCCACCCACCCACTAGCTTTTAAGTCATCAGAGGGGAGGTGGCTGAGGGACTTGCCTGCCATTGTTCATCAAGAATTTAGCCCCAAAAGAAAACTGCTAGGCTGTCAGCCATGCTAAAAATGTATTTGCTGACCATTACTAAAGCACCTGTGTGTGTCTGTACGGCGTATGCAAAACTTCAGTAGAAATGTAGTCATTGCTTAGCCATGGAACAATATACTGCGTACAAACCTGGGGTTTGGATTGTGTCTTGAGTTGTCAGGAACATCTTCCTCAAAAAGTAACTCACTCTTCCATGTATCAGGATGAAGGTTTTCCTTTATGTGTATCTGTTGTGATAATCGCGTGTCAGTGCTTTCCCGTGTGCTTTTCAGGGAGGAATGGGTTCATGTCCTTTGTCCCTGTGAAGCCTATAGAGATTAATGCTGCTATCCATGCCAGGGGGGCTTGTCCTTAGCGTTGCGACTGTACCATTGCTGTGCATCGGCCAAAGCTTTCTACCTCTGGTGACTTTTGGAAGTGCCGAGCCTGAATGTTACATGAATGACTGTAGAATTATGTGTTTAAGGGTGTTTGGTTTTGTGTTTTGTTTTGTTTTGTTTTTTTTTACAAGCTACGTGTTTGCGAGAAGAATAAAAGGTGGTGATGGTTATCTTCAGTAACAAACACTACAAGTATAGATTCCATTTTAAATTGAATAGAACTTTGAAGACACTAATTATTCAGAAAGGGACTTACATTGACGTTGCCTTTTGGAAATACGCCCTTTACT
Organism: Podiceps cristatus; assembly: GCA_000699545.1. Classification (NCBI taxonomy): domain Eukaryota; kingdom Metazoa; phylum Chordata; class Aves; order Podicipediformes; family Podicipedidae; genus Podiceps; species Podiceps cristatus. Next base: position 2,635 of record KL258909.1, on the reverse strand, counting down.
ACTGAATGACGAGTTCATGATATTGAGGATTTAAAGACGGAGAACGTGAAAACTGGTCAGAGAACAAGACATCACTGCGACTCTGCTTAAGGTGAGTTTCATGCGCAGGCCTTTATGCTGTTTGTGTGCATTACTGAGACTTACAGTCCATTGTAGAATTCTGCTATGCTTTATCTGATTTCATTTTTGCTGGCTTTCTTAATTTCCACTTAAAACTTCCTTGTAATTTTGTTAAAATTTCATCAGTAGGAAGGTAGTTACATGTATGAGTGTAATTATTAAGTTTGGTTTCTTTGCATTAATGTGCAGTTAAATGCAGTCACGAGACATAGTAAACCCAGAGTTGAATTCTTTAGAAGTTTACATCTGAAAAGCAGGTTTTGAGTCTTATCTGAAGATACACAGGCATGTACTCTCCTTGTAGATAAGTTTACATTAAAGGGTTGAGAGTACACTTCATTTACCATCGTAACAAATAAGATTATCCTCTGTATCCCTGATTTAGCTCTTGCTCTTTTCTGTGTTAGCTACCATTATGGCTTTGATTAGCTCTTTTTTGTCTCCTAGAATGGATCTGTGCAATTGCCCCATTTGCTACAGAACAAAAGTTAAGCATGTCTGCAAAGCAGACTGAGCCTTGGCTGCTAAGCTGCTCCTGAATTAAATGTCTCTTTGCCCCTTTCCTGAAGACAAACTGCCCTGTTGACCCTCAAGTTTTCAATGTAACGCTGTCTGTTCTCATTACCTTTGAATTCGCAGCTGCGAATTGGCAGGTGCCCTAAGTTTGACTCCGCTGTGGCGATTGGCCCCCTGCCGTAAGACTTGGTTTTCTGGACCTGGAAAAACAGAAGCTTTGCACTAAGTATTCTGGATGACTGAAATATTTTTATGTATTGTAATCAAATTGTGTCGTACCTGATTGGGGGCGTGCATCTCTCTGTCTCTCTCTACATATATATATGGTAATAGAGCCAGCCGTGGTGCACGGTTTGGGGGATAAACTTGGACAGAGATGAAGTTCCCGTTTTGTCAAAAGCAGCCAAAAGCGGAACTGCTTGTGGGCTCCAGTTGCCTGTCCTGAGCTGGCCAGAACCTTTACAGCTCCACCTAAAGCTCCTTAACTCTGCTTTGCTCATCATGGTGGCTGGAGGCGAGGTGGGCTCTGATCACTCGCTCCCGGCTCCACAGAGCCCCTGTGGATTAGAGCGAGCATTCGACAGTCTGGAACGGGGCTCACAGCAGTGTGGAGAGCGGGTAAGAGGCAGCGTCTCGTTTCTGTCGTACCAAAGTCCAGTTTCTGTTAATACTCATTCTGATACCTTGGATAGTAAATGAAATAACCAATGTGCTCAGCCTGAAGCATGAGTTTTTAATGGCTCCTCTATCTTCTAGAATGTGTCCTGTGAAAAGTTTGTAAAATGTAGAACTTTATATATAATCCATCTGCAAACTGGACAAAAGAACTGGAGAACAATTTGCCAAACTTTGTCCTTCAGTATGGAGGGAAGTGTTTCATGGAGTGTGCCCACAACTGGATTGAATATTCTGAATCTTTCAGGGTTAAAACCATGTTTTAACCCCGTATCTGGCACGGCAGACGTGAACATTAATGTAAACACGTAGGGATGCCGTTTCAAATGAAAACGGTGGCACGCCTTTCCTTGTCTGACAAACGGGCAGTGCACAACCCCCCATCCCCAGTGAGTGCCACCTGGCTTACATTTTGTGGGTACGGTGGTCTCCTTCAGAGCAGCAGATCTCCCCGGATGCGCCGTGCTGCATACGTTTGGCGTAGCCTTACGGGCAGGACCGGACCTTGCTGCAGGAAGACGCCGCTGTGTTGGTGCGTGCCAAGTTTATACAACAGCTTCATTCCGCCGGGGTCTTGCTCTTCATTTCTCCTCCAAACTGGAATTCTGATGGGGAGTGCGTCTGTGGGAGCTAATGCGTTTAGTGGCATTGAGATGAACATGAAGTTTATGGGTAGGAAAAGAAAGAACACTTGAACTTACAGCAGTGATGTTTTATTAATTATTCTTTCTCCCACAGTTCAAAACTTAGCTTTAATTCTAGGTACAACAGACCCTGAGGAACCCTCCAATCTTAATGACTACCATTCTGTGCCTCCTCTTTGAACAACGTGTCGCTGCGGTTCACTTGATTTGTATGCCTTGTCCTTCAAATGCTGTCAAAGCATCGACGTTTGATCTGTCAGAAGCTGAAGCGAAGGTGGTGCAGCGTGTTGTGTATGCTCAGGAAGGAAATGTTTAGGCAGCGGAGTGACGTGTTTGCAGCGAGGGGCTGTTCTGTTGTCAGCGCAGCGTGGCAGCTGTCGCGCAGGGAGGAAGGCGCGTCTCTGTGGAGAGCAAGGGAGGTGTGTGTGTGGAGCAGAAGCTGCTCTGAGGCTGTGGTGGGCATGGTGGGGCCCGTGGTGGGCAAACCTTGTGCCAAGCGTGGTTTTAGTAACTTGTATTCATCCTGCGTTAGGATGGTCGGATGTGCTGGTAGCTTCCCGGCACCCCGGATGACTTCCAGCAAGAAGTCAGTATTACCAGAGCTGCCCTTTAACCAAAAAGCAGAGTCTGCAGTACCAAACCGCCCTGCGCATCAGCACGCCTGGCCCTGCGCCAGCGCC
>KL258908.1:390-22971 GCA_000699545.1 Podiceps cristatus | reverse complement strand
GGTAGTTAAAGATGTGCCTGTCCATTCTCAAGACCCTTCCTTATTGAAGATCAGTGCTTTCCAGAAACTGGTTCAGGTAGGCTAAAATGTAGGTTAACACTGGAGAAACCAAGTCATCTCCCCGCACACCCCCACCCCTGCCCCCAGCAGGGGGAAAAGGTGGGGGAAAAGATTAACTATCATGTTCTCTTCTTATCCTCCTGCACCAAAAATCTGTGTTTGCCCATGGACTTTACAGCCTAGTCAAGAACTGTAGCCTACAGAGAGGTTTGATGGACACCCTGCCTTAAAATGGTGTACATCCTACAACAGAGAAAAGTAGACTTTTTTTCTCTGCCCATATTGGGGGTTGAACTTGATGACCTTTAATGATCACTTCCAACCCAAACTATTCTATGATTCTGTTTAAGGTGAGAAATGCTTTAGTCTGTGGCTTGAGCTGTTGTTCCACTGAAATAACTACATGAAGATAATACTGGGTTAAAAAGAATTAAACTGTACCAAAACATGAATTGCCCTCCTAACCATAGCTTGGCTCCAAGCATGCAGAAGCAAATACTAAATGCTGTGCTTTCCTACCAGTCTTGCTTTAAACTTGGGGGGGTGGGGTCAGAAAGGCTCCTAACTTTAACACATCATCATTAAGAGAATATCTTCCAGTGTCTTTTCAGGATAGAAAACTTACAAATAATGCTATTAAAATTACTGAGGGATGCACCTACAAGTACTTTTAAGGAAAAATTTGGAGCTGACCTTCAAGTTCATATCCCAGATAATAAAAGCCAGAGGTCCCCTTACAGGTCTTCCACTTCTAGGTACCACTGATTCTCTTCTGGTAAGGTTTTACCCATCTGTTGTCGCTCTAAGCCACAATGCTGGGCAGTCCCAATGTTTTCCTGCTTCCTTCTTGTTTAGTGGGATTCCTGAATAGTGGCTGTACCCTGGCAAGCAGGTTCTGCTGCTGTCATCCGTCCTGTGGAACCCTTTTTCTACAGTTACAGAGATATACCACATAGATTACCTTTCCACACACGGCTTTCTAAAAGAAGTATGAAGTATTCTTTTATGCCCTTCCTAACCAGGCGCCTGCTTGGGCCCCACCCATCTGCTGGGTAGAAAAGTGCTGTGGGATGTCCCTTTTCCCTGTTCTCACCCATGAGCGTGGCCTTTGCTGGCAGCTTCGGAAATGGTTTCTTTTGTGCTTGATGCACTCAGCCCCAAGGGGATGTATTCCCAGCTCCAGGATATGTACTGTACCACAGTGCCGGATGCTGGCTGAGGTGCCAAGGTTATGAAACTGCTCTAGTGAATAATTTTGGAAATGTTAAGACTTCTACATTGTAAACCCATTATCTAGTTATTCCTATATATCAAATACCAACACAGCCGCTTCTGAGGATTTCTGTTCTACAGAAACTAGGAAATATATTCTTAGATGAATTTCTGGTTTTACAGTAAGACTGATTTCCTCCTTCCCACTCCATCCAGCATGACTTATAGTGGGATTTCACCACAGTAAAATCTTGCAAAGAATATTGAGAACTAAGAAACTCTCATACTGTGCTGTTATGATGTTGACTGACCAGAGGGATTGCTTTCCTGCTGCTGCTGAGTAAATCAGGCACTTAAAGACAAAGTAGAAGTATCTCAGTCTGTGGAGTTTGATTCTGATAGTTTGATTGTTAACCCTTATTTTTTTGTGATATATTTTGTATGACACATGAGCATACAAGTACTTTTCTTTAGAAGAGTAACTTGTTGAAAGCCTATGTAATTAATATAGCAGTAAATTAAGCATGGCTTTTAAATGAAGAAATTAATGTATCTATTTTGTGTGCAAAACTTTTGTTTTATTGAGATCAAACCCCTGAATTATGAGAAAATACTACATTGTTTCATAGCTTTGTAGTATCCACTGTTTTTTACTAAACAACTTAATCAAATTAATGCTCATTGTTACCATCCTGCTGCTTTCAGTTCATGCCCTCATTCCTACTAAATAGAAAACACTGTTAAGTGTTCCTACGAAAATATGGAACTTGTTTTCCCCTCTACTCTATTTCTAGTGTTGTGGGTGGGGTTTTTTTGTTTGTTTTTTGTTTTTTTTTTAATTTGCTGTTATTTCTGGGAGACTTTCTAAGCAAAGAGTATCTTTGTATTGCAGAAATGGATAAGAACAGAACTTTATGTCTAGTCAAGTGACCTGATCTTAATCTGAATCTGAAAGTAGTGAACAGGTAACTCTCAGGGAGACAAAGCAGCAGCACTGAAGGCACAACTGCAGCACGCTGTAGCAAAGCTGTGGTTTAAACTTGCATTATATGGGCTTGGCAACTCGGGTATATACTCTGAGATCCCCTCACAGTATTTATAGCTTGTAATGATACTCATGCCAGTGTGTTGTCTTTATTTTTTTGAAGCTAGTCAGGCTATAACTTCATAAGGCACAACAACATGCGTTCGTAACTATCTTTGATGTGGTATGGACCTACCCAAACTTATCACGACCACCGAAGTGCTCGTCCTGGCAGGTATCTGCAACTCTAACTGAACTCCTATCCACTAGTATAAATTCCCTTTCTAAAAAATGTTTAAACTGTATTAGGCATCATCTAAGGCCTCTGAAGGCTGTCAGGATAAAATACTAATATTGCTAGAAACTTCCAAAAGATCCACAATTAATGTCAGCTTTGTACTGGGCCCCTGTAGAATATGTGTGTGGTTTGTATTTTAAGGAAGACACCCATGTGAATACCCATATGGGGGTATGTATGTCACCACTGTCCCCTTGAAGCTTCTGCATTAGGCTGTCTAGGTCATCTGGCTCCACTGCATTGCTGCAAGTGCTTTAAAACAAGTATGCTTGACAATCCAGCCTGAGAGTAGACAACATCAACTACGATTCAAAAGAAGTGCTTGCTCCATGCAAGGGTAAATCACGGTCAGCTCTTGATCTTGGTTGCCTTAGTAGTGGGAAGTGTTGAGATGTGTTCAATTTCTCAGTGTTCAGAAGCTTTGTTTAACTTGTGTGTCAGTAGACACCAGTGCTGCTGTACGTAAGGCTTTCAGTGCACAGAGGTGCAACTGAAACACATACCTTGCTTCTTGGACAGCAGCAAAGCTGACTGATAGGCCTCATTCAGCATCAGGGACCCATTTTAAAGCCTAACAGATAACCAGGCACTCTTTGAGACAGCCCGTGTTCACCGGCTGCCATGGTTCCTATTCAAATCACTACGTGCAAGAATACTCTGCTTCTGTAGTCTGTCTCCTGACAGAGCTTACTAGGTGAGTCATTTCATGTGTTTCCTTCTGTCCGTCCTTTATGATAAGGAAAGAAAAACACTGAAAATAGTCTCCAGCTACCCTCTGCTTTGACCTTCTATGAGGGCATTTGGGGGGGAAGCGGATGTTCTGAGCCACTGGTGTTCAATCACAACATATCAGCAGGCTGCCTGTTCTTTGTCTCCTTGGCTATCTTGTCCCTTGGGCTCTTCCTCTTAGACATGACAGCAAATTTGTTTCAAAGTAATTGGTTTGGGCATTAGCAGTTAACACCTCAAGGAAAAACACAAATTTGGAAGATGGTGTTTTCTTTAGCTGCTTTTGATATAAATATTCTGCATTTTAGCATTTGATGGACCCTTCTCAGGCATACTTGAAGAATTTCAAAGTTCATTTATTTGAAGTAGTCAAAGCCTCCCTAGCAAAGAAAATTTTGTGCTTTGTCTAACCTCCCTTACACACTACAAGAACCAGCAAATGATGCTGTTCCTTGCAATGCAGTCTTGAAACTACCGTAAGTTAGATTTGAGCCTGTTTGCCTTTATGGGTAGAATGTAGAGGAATTCTAATGCAGCTCTAAAAATCCAGCTTCTGTGCTAATGAAGTAGAATGACAATAAAGCCTTTTGTGTCTTTTAGTTTTCGGGGGGTGGGGGGGGAGAGAAGGAGGTCTAATCTCCCTGGCTGAAGAGGAACATCAGATTTCCTTTGCTTCTGAAAGCTCAGGTTCAAAAAAAAAAAGTGACATTCGCAGTAGGAGCCCAGATTTCTGAACACACGTGCTTTTTTTGTGTGTGTTCTTTATTAAGTTAGCAATCTGTTCTTGTTCTATCTATGTGATGAAACAATAAAACAAAGACTGAGTTGAATACTTATTTTCTTTCCATGATTTTAATGTCTGCTGGAAGGTTTTCCCTTAGCTCTGAAACAGATTTCTGCCCGCTACAATCATTTTGTTCTAGCTCACATTGCAGGAATCTATGACTAAGCAGGTACCCAGGAAACCCTTCAAGTAGCTTGTACACTATGCTTCAAATTCATCTACATAGCCTATCTCTGAACAAAATGGAATGCACAGCACTTTTCTTTTTTAAAAAAGCACTCATACTCTCTCCTGCAAGATGAGTTGTCTTTTTCTCCTTTTAAAAAAGATAGGAGGGGTAGATGGACCCTTCATGTTTCAACTCAGTCATGCATGCTTGCTGCTTTTATTTGTCCTTTCATTAACTCTCAAGATTTGGCACAACAGGAGCATTATATAAGACTAATTAATTCTTACATAAATCTGAGTGAATACCTTTCATGATGTACTGGGTGCTTATCATGGCTGTAAGTAAAAATAAATCACTTCCTTTTTAAACAGCAGTTTTAAACCTTGTATTTTGTGTAGTTATTTGCCACAAGTGTTATAACTTTTTGAGCTCTATGAATTTTTACAGCTGCTGACTGGAAGAAAAAAAACCCACACTAATAAATAGAAATGTAAAAATTTCCAAAAGAAATTATTCTTCACTCCAATTGCCTCTTTTAGTACAAAGCCCAGCTCATTTTTGCCAGAATGTTTAATGTTCCTAACACGTCTGTGGAGCTAAAAACCCGAGTATCATCTAAAGGTTAGAATGAGAGACTCAAACAAGGACAGTATGAATTTGACACTTCAAAAACAGCACAGAAAAAAGGCAATGGGTCAAGAAACATAGGTACTGACGTTCTGGCTAGAGGCTAACACTTCAAGCAAGTTCAGCTCAGCAGCTCAGTAAGAGAATCATGGAAGCCTCTCAACATGTTCTCATATATAGGGGAATACAGGATCTACCTTGTGCATGCTTTTAAGCTAAGAGAATAAGTATCTGTACTACAAGGCAAGATTAGGAAGTGGAGAAGTGTCCTAGTTTTGTCTTCAGCAGCTCCAGTGTTTTGGATTTAGTATGTGAAACATGGTGTCCTGGTTTTTTTAGCTTGCGCTGTCTCTCTCTCTCTCTCTCTCTCTCTCTCTCTCTCTCTCTCGTTCCTTTTTGTTCAGTTCTTGTTCATGTTCCATTATTTTCATGGTGGTGTTTTTTGGTTTGGTTTTGTTTCATTTTTTGTTTTGTTCATTTAGGTCTGTTTGTTTGCTCCTTCAGCTGTCTGTTCCCTCGTGCTCTCTGGAACTTGCTGTTCTGGGAGAGCTGCAGGGGAAGATCCCTGCTCCCTGCATGCTGCTTGGGACAGGCTCTGTCAGTTGTCAGGTGGTGAGAAATTGAGCATTGTTTAGTTTATATACATTATTATCCTCATATATTATCATTAAAATATTTTAATCTTTCTCTTTGCTGTCCTGGTGAACTGCTTTTATCTCAACCTGTGAGTTCTCTCTTCACTTCTCCCCACTCCATGAGGAAGGGGGCAAGTGCAGAAGTGGTTACCAGCTGGGGTTAAACCACCACAAAAAGAAATCAGCAAATAGGGAACCTATGAGGAAAACTGGGAGGAAAGATAATTTCCAGTCTCCTTGATGAAAATAAGTGAGAAACAGTACCAGGAAAGGTCAGAGGCTGCAGAAGCATTATTGGGAAAAAAACATAATGCTGGAGAAGTTCTGTGGCCTGTCATCCTCCTCCACTCTGGGATGGTTATCTCCTTCTACAAGAGTTTGTTCCTTGCTTCAGTGGAAGACAAGCAAAAGCAGTTTGTGTGGGAAGTAGGGGGCTGGCAGTAGGAAGACATGGAAAGAAAAAGGCAGGTTGAAGGGCAGAAACCCACTAGCCATCATGTTAAAGAGAAGGAAGACGAAAGAACAGAGAGAAACAGAGAGAAGTATCTTTCAGCTGAGTGGTAACAAGGACCTAAGGCTGGGGAGAAGGACAAGATTAAAATATTCTGCTAAAACAGCACAATAAATCACCAACACAGAAACCGAAATCCCTTGTTGGCAAACACGGGAATGAGAAGTATGGGATACAGTCAGTATATTAAAAGACCAGTGGATGGCAGCATATTTTTACTAGCAAAATACTGGGTTGTCATGCCACATATTTTGGTTGTAGCTCATGTGCTGACTAATACATCACATGTCCCAAGAACAAATCCATGTTTGACTCTGACAGCTTCAAAGATTTGTGCTTTTTGTGTAGAGCTCATTTCTCCAGGACAGTGGTGACCACTATTGTAGCTGTCCCCCACTAAGTCATGTGGGAGATGAGCATCCTCAGGATAGGAGAAAGAGGCATAGAGTAAGAGTGACAGAGAGAACAAGGACTGCATCATGTGACCTAGCTGTATGCACCTTCTAAGATTTTGTAAGACTATTTCAGGAATAAAAACTCAGAAGGTTATGCCTAAAGAATCACCTTAGTATGTTAGATCTGATAATTTAGTGTCTCAGTCCCAAATTGATTGTTCTGCTATGGAGTTGATAATTTCTTCTCAAAAGTTGGGAATAAAATCTGTAAATTGTAGAGGTTTCTTGCAATATAACATCATTAATAAAGATAAAAACTGAGTACCAATTCAGGCCATAGTATAACACATAACCAACCAAAAAGTGGTGTGCATGAAATAGTTAAAGGGAAGACTTGTTTGCTAATTAGACTTTAGGAAAAAAGCACATTATTCTTGCTTACCATATTTATTCACTCTAAGTGGAAAACATCTGACAAGTCATAATGGATTTGACTCATTCCCATACATGCTGTCTATATGCCCCATTCACATAAATTTCAACTGAGAAAGAAAAATACACATTTTAAAAGAACAGTTTATAAATTCAGACTTCTAATAAACTTGTGAAAGTTACAAGGAAACATTTTTCAAGACTTCTATCTCATGTTTTCTGAAGCAAAACACTTAATGTAAAGCACACCTGACATCTGACTTCCATACACCTCAGAGGTTTTCTATGTAGTCTTCACTAAAGTGTACTTACTAAGTGTTTCACAGTACCAGAGCATGAGTTCCTCCACCACCTTCAAAACCTGTGAACTAGATACTTACTATAAACAATGCTTCTATAAAAAGGACAGTTCAAATACAAAAAAAGAGGGCATTAGCAGTCAAGTTTCTTTGGGAGATAGTACATTGCATTTGGTTCTGACTTTCTTAAAAAAAGCAGCAGACAAAAAGCATACCAATCATTGCAATTGTTTGAAGCTCTTAGTTTTAAGAGCATTTGTAAAAACAGGTCCAATTATAACAAACTGATATTTGCATAATTAACTTTGAAACAAAGCATTTTGCTAGGGATAAATGCATTAAGAGCTGAAATATATTAAGACAAGCTATGCTATTTGTCAGCTTGTCAGATATGTGTGCTGAAGCTTACCCTTCTAATTACAGGATGTTTAGTACAGCACAACAGATATTTTAAAATTAATATAGAAGCTGGAATGTTTCTTCAATTGTAGCACACTACATCTGAGAAGATTACCATGACAAAACATGAAAAGGAAAGAGGACTGAAAGCAATGATTTATAAACGTTCTAATTTTTCACTTAGAAATTCTTCCACGCTATCTGTATTCCACTTGAGGATGCTCAGTTCTTCTGCAATGTTCCCACTGTCATCCAGCAGCTTTAGTACAGGGTCAGAACCGCGCACATACTGTAGGGGAGGGGAAAAGTCAGTTACCTTGGGCTGGGAAATGCATTCTCCATATTAACACTCCTTCCCCCCTGCTCCCCAATTGATTTAAATCAGTTAGAGAGATATCAAAGCAAGAAAAGTCAACAGAGTGACACCACAAAGCATGAATACTTAAGAACAGAGCACTAAATTAAACCAGAGTATTCTGGGCAAATTTCAGCAATACTGTTTGTGATAAGAAATCAACCTAAGCTTTGGCGTTTTAAAGCTTAGAATTCTTACAGAACAAGCAGACAAGCTTGGTTGTTCCTGACAATGCTCAATGCTGTACATATTCCAGTGCCATGCATTTTGGTTTGATTTTATGAATTTCTTTGACTGTTTAGCAACAATGTATTCTACTTTTCTTGAAAACATATCTATAAGAATCAAATTAAGCTTATGAGATCAGTCTTTCAGCTTGTTCTCTCCTATGCTGCTGCCTCCTCTCCTCCAATATTTCTTCCACCTACTGTCCAGATTCAAAGAAGTAGATGTTCAAAGCTAGAGTGTGTGTGTACGCAAAGGAAGAATCAGTAAGAGGGGAGACACGATGCTGAAGCTTTAAAGACAGAGAGGTGCTGTGGGTTGCACACTCCACCAGCAGCAATTGGCCAGCGTTTGCGGCTCTGGATTAGCTTTTTTGCCTAGTCCTAAAGAATGAGGGTGGGAGAAAAGAATGAAGCATAAGGGACAAAGAAGCCTCATTTCACAGGAAATTAAAACACATTAATTTAACAGCAGTAAGTGTTTATCCTAAGATCCAGGACAGTTACGTGCCTTAAATAAAACAATAGGAAACAGCTTCCGTTCAGACTTCTGACTTGCATTTAATGTCAAAGACGACAGTGGAGGAACAAGTCAAATGAAGAGATGTGTGATTGTCAGAAACATCTACTTCTTGCTCTCCTTGGCCCACTACACTAACTAATGCGTATGCGGGGAGCAGTGCCATAGGCCTAACTTTGAAAGATGGTATTCTACTTCAACTGTTTTATGTTAACTGAAGTTGGATTTTTGAATCAAGAAGCTGAATGACTTCTCATATAATCAACAGCCTTTTTACTGTTTTAGAAATTTCTGGTCACTTTAAGAGCTCAAAGTTCTACTATCAATTTCTAATGTAATCACATTCTTTCCTGCTGTGTTGTATCTGTGCCTACTAGAGTTTGTTGGAAACATACTTTAATGCTTCTGAAGACTCACTAAGTCACAAAATATGTAATGCAAATGAAAGTTTTTAACAAACAGTTAGAGCCTTATAATACTAAGTTTATGGAAAGGCTTCCCCAGGAGTATTTTACTTTACCCTACTGAGCTAACCTAGTTGGTTTTACTTAATAAAGCTAGTGGCATCTCTAATCCATTTTCCAAAAGTCTTGTAAAATACATACAGATCCATTAGCACTGAATTTTTTCCTGGTAGTGCTCTGCACCAATTGTAGTCTGGACTGCTTTGATGTTCAATACAGCTACAAAGTTTAAAATAAAAATGAAACAGACATGCAGAAGGAGAGAAAGCTTTCGAAAGAAATTGTAGGACACAGAGACATGAATGCATGAGACAGACAGAGGAAATCTGTTTTAGATGGAATCTGCTGCTGAGAAGACAAATCACTTATTGCAGCCATGCATAGCTATGAAGTGATTCCAGATGGTGCCATTTGCTGAATAGAGATGGGAGCACAAGATGTGAGAATCAAGATGTGTATCTGTGAAGTATGCTGGAAGTTCATACCGGATTTTAGTAGAAAGGTAGTTTTACACTAGATCTTGAAACCAACGAATTGTTTGAGCTTAAGGCAGTGCAGCTTTGCATATATGCAAGTCATAAGAGAGACCATTCAGTATATACATTTCTATGAAGCTGGATGTTTGAAGACTATAAAAAGTCATAGAACACAGCAAGGAGATTCTGAGAGGGAGAAAAATCTAACAATTGCTGAATATATGGAAATAGCAGCTCCATCAGAAACTGAGGGGAGAACAACAGAACAGTAGAAAAGGAAACTATGGCAGAACAAGCTTGAGTAAATCCAAGATATCCATGGAGTAAGGACAGAATGCAAGCATTCCTCACATTCTTTTGCCATCTGCTATTACTGATGGGTTCCAGTATATTTTTTTTTTCTTGGATTAAAACCAAACCAACAACAAACCACAAACCTCAACAACAAAGAATTAGTACCAAACACTTACTGCGCAATAAACAAATTAACATTAGCAGCAGAAACTTGTAAAGATTTATACTGACAATGCAAAGATATATCCTCTGCTAAAAGATTACTTCATCAGCAGATAAGGGGCAATCCACAGAAGGACTGTCTCCACCAAGCTTAATTCTTCCTACATCCCCCCCGCCCCAAAGTTAGGTTACTACTCACCTTGATTTGCAGTCCCCTGAAGAGTTTTGGCTTATCACTCCTGACAAAAGCTATGGTTTAAAGAAAATGAAGAAATATTATCAAACTCTTCTCCACTTGCATAAAGTAGATTTACATTCAAGCTAATAGTCCCTGAATTATTTCTTTTAGAATGATATTTTAGAAGGTATGATAACATTAAAATTCTTAATACCCTCAGCAAAATTAATAATACTAAACATATTATGCCTAAGGAACACCCTGTTTTTGCTGGCATTCCAAACAAGCTTTCTCTCTGCTTGGATTTTTCTTGAACACTAGTGCAACTGTCCAAATCAGTTTATCTGCATGTACAACTGACAGTCTTCAGCAGACTGGCCCATATGCTGCTGAGATACGCAAACGTGAGGAAGAGTGTTAGGGAAATTAAAATCTGGCTGAAGATAAGCTTTGTGAGGGAGGCTCAGTACGACACACATCGCGTCAGCACACTCCACACAAGCTGCAGCAGTGTGGGCAAAAGGGCGCAGAGAAAACTGTGGGTAGAGTGTCCGTCTTGTTTGCAAGAATAACACATCTTGCCTTCCAGAGATCTCTGAGATTACATATTGAGAACCAGCAAGAAAACAGAAACAGAAAACAAGCAGCCGGTATCTCCTCTTCTCTTGACACTCCTAAACGCAATCAGCATTAAGGTGGACTCTATGGCCTGTCACAGCTACGTGGAGAGAAGTTCAGGTTTGAGGTGGGCTGCTGCTGAACAATTCTTTGCTTCAGCAAGCACCAAGCACAGTCCCTGTATCCCTACAGCACAACCCTGTGTTAACATTAACTTTAAAAGAGACACTATTAATTATTTCCAGAAAAAGTGAGCATAATCCCCTACTTCCAAACACTTTAGCCTAATGAATGTCTGAGTTCTAGCATAGTCTTCATTCCTCCTTCTTACATTCAGGTTAGGCTAAAGGCTGAATTTAGTATCTGTACTGACATTAAATGGATTCAGGACATTCCTGTAGTATGTCAGCAGAGTCTCCCCAAAGATGAACCCCGTCAGTATGGACAGACTCTTACAAAGGTGCTGGCTGCATGTTAAAGCTGTATTTTCAAGGTTAGATGACAAGTCTCTCACAAATTGCAGTGCATCCAGCTGGTGCATGAAGACGAGTGCAACCTCAGGATTAATGCTTCATACTGCTTCACAAAGTGTAGTGCTTTCCTCAGTGACTGTAAAGATGTCCCCTGGCATTTTTATACCTACCTTTATATTACTGTAGACAGCTACCTCAACACTTTCTCAGTACGTATACACAGAGTGGCATTTATTCTCTTCCCTCTTCCACTGTGCTCCCAGTACGGATCAAAATCATATACTCTGTCTGCTGCACCAACCACTACACAGTATAAACATGTTCAAAAATACCAATGGCCCAAGGAGCTGCCAGATAATACTATGCCCTTGAAGAAGAAAATAAGGCTTGTTTTTGTTCTTTCTCTAGAACTATACACTAATGTCATACTGTAAGCTGTACTTGTATAACAATTTCAAGTAGCACTAAATAACCAGTACTTGCTCACATACTGCAGTTCAATTCTGATTTAAACTCAAAGACTTCATTTTCAACTTCAGTGTTTCCCATGTCCTTGTGACCTGTTAGTTGTCTAGGCTGTCATCAACAGTAACATGCAAAAAAGTGGCAAAGATATTTCTTATTCTTTGTTAAGTCCACAGCACACTGAACTCTTTCATGGGGAATTTTTTCACATTCTTTTCCATTTAAATCCAAAGCTGAAATCAGTCTCTAGGGCTTTATATGAAAAGGAGGTTGTAAGCAGCCGCCAGTACAGTAGGTAACTTTAATTGTAAAACTTAAAGAAAAACTGTAAGAGCACAGTAAAACGGATAACGTTTCAGAAGCAAATCTGAACTGTGGAGCTCAATTGTACTAAAGAATAGCCTTTGGGGGTTAACTCAGGTTACAGCACTTTAAATTTATAACAGGTGTGAGGATTTGTTATTTGAGTGACAGGTGAAAGCTCATTTGGACATGAGTGGCTGTTCTCTGGCTTCAGTGTTGGGCTGAACAAGCTCACATAAAATAGGAACAGAATTAGGTGGAAGAAGAAAGTATTCTATAGGCAGTATTACATTTTGTCACTTTAAAAGTAGCTATTACACACTTGTATCAATGTCAAATGTCTAAACCTTCTGAAAGCTGAAGCACTACAGAACATTTTTCCTGAAATTTTAGACAGCTGGAACAAAATCGGTTTCTGTTAATGGCATATTTACTCCTAATGCTGATCATAGTGACTTTCTGCATTAGTGCTACTTGAATTTGCAATGCAACAAAGAACAACACTCACAGTATAAATAGCTTAATTTGTATATTCTACATTTTGGAAGCTGAAGTGAGAAACTAATATACATTAAAACTAATATGCATTAAAAATACAGCTTATCCCATCAAGCACTTTTTCTTTTCACAAAATTATGCCGTAAGTTGAATAAACAGCCTTTGAATGGCATTGATGGGGTTAGGAAGTGCAGCTACAGTGCACATTTTGGGACAAGTGGCTGCTTGCTTATGTGATGTGGTGCACATGCTCCACCTTCAGCACTGCCCCAACAGTTTCCCCTCCATACCCTGACATCAACATTGTTGTTTCCTACGTCCTATGTCCGAAGGCTACTTGTGTATCTTTCCACCACCATTTAATAGTCTGATGTTTAATACTAAAGTCATGGCCATCTCCCCATTTCCCTGTCCCCATAGCAGCTTTAGAAATTACACACTGCAGAGAAACAAGCATTTATATAATCCATCCATAGGTGAGCAAGGAAGGCATTTTCCACTTTGATATCTGTAAGATGAACTCTGAGCTTGGTGCCATGACACTATGTTCCGCCGAATTAAACACCAGTCTGGAAGTCAGAGCTATTCTACTGCCAGCTTTGCAACTGTCCTTTCACATAATGTTAAGAAAATCACTTCACCTTATGCTCTTATAAAACATGTGCAATACCAAAGCATATGCCTTCTGTTTGAAGGCAACCCTGAGGTGAGCCTACAGAGCCCACTTGATTGCCACGCAATCAACTACAACTAGAAGGTCAGAGAAAAGCATCAGGCGTGCACGGGCATTTTAAAGCCTGCCCAGCGCCAAACTGTTCTGCAAAGAGAGGTAATACTGAACAGTGCTTTAAAAGACCTAAGAGCAGCCTCTGCCTATGAGCACAGTAGAACAGTGGAACTCGCTGCTATCATTATAATGTCACTTTGTTTTGATACAGAACGCCTCTTTGTTTTGAGAAAGTCTGAAAACTAGTCTGTTGGCATTAAAGCCTGGAGTCCTAGGTGGGGATTGCTAAGGAATCTAAGAATCAGTCATGCCCAAACAGCAAGTCTAGTATATGCATGCACACACCTGTGCTATTCTGAGGCACAGTAGGGCATGCCGTAAGAAAACTTTCTGACCCAAAACAGACATGACACCACATCTCTCCATGCAGAGCTGCAGATCTATATGCTACGCATAACTACTTTGTGAACAGAGCTGACAACCTCATGTTATATATTAAGGGCATGAGCCACACTACCAAGGATCTCTACATTCAGGAATGATCTCCCGCTTGATCTGTAACTGAAAAAAGACAAAATGATGTTGAGAAAAAAAAAAAAAACTAATCTCTTAATAGCTGCATGAAAGCCAATATATAATGGCAGTAAAATCTCACACTAGCTTTCAGACAACTATGCACACATACAAGCATTTTTAACCTTGTCTGTCTCCACAAGCATAAGGATTATAATGGTCTCAGATCAGAACAGCCTGGAGGAGATTAAAAAACCTTACTATCTCTATTATATCAATTTCAGATTTTAATGGCAGAAAAGCACAAATCAGAACTAGTCAAGTCTTCAGCACAAGGTCAGCAATATATTTTTACTGCACAATTTTTCCTCCGAGTAAGCTACAACATGTCTTCTAGCAAAACTCTAAAGTGATTAAGTACCTGCCAGGAATGGAAAAGGCCACTCGTTCAAACTTCTAATCCTTTTGTTATTTAAAAAGCTGTGCTTTTAGTTTATATTTATTCCATTGCTTGCTGTTGTAACACTTATGAGGACTATGTATGCCCATGGGGATTCATCCAACTTTATTTTCCTAGCAAACAGAACCCTTCAGCGTCTTCTAAACAGTTGATTCTGTGTAGAGATCCACAGTCTCATATTACAGATAAATCTCATTAAAAATGCTGATTGTGCACCAAAAAGCAGCAGCATACTTTTGTGGTGAAGAAGACTATCCCTCCTGTCCCTTAGTATTACACCAAAAGAGCCCATGATGTGATCAGAGCAAAGAATTGTTAGTGCTCCGAGAGCAACATCAAAAAGAATACTTCCATCATCATTCATGAGAAAGGAGGAATGTTTCAAAATTAGTATAAAGGATTATCTATTTTTAGAGAAATATTTGAAGCCTTTTTATGGAGCATTTAAATGTTTCACATGTTGAATTAGTGACAGGAAGAAGATGAGTTATTACTATCTTACAAAAGACTTACAATTTATCAAACAGTAGCATGGTACTTCGTACAACTCAATGCAGCATATACAACTGATTTTTAAAACTCAAAAGGAAGAACACATTTTGTACAGATTTAGTCTTTATAAGAAATAACTGAAGGGATCTAATACTAACACACAAGAGGATGATTAAAGTACATCCAAGTTTATAAATAGTTGTTCTGAGTCAATTTCAATAAACAAAAAGCAAATGTAATAGCACTTAGCATAAACCAATGAAATAAAGGGCACTTTGCTTAACTTGGCCCTGAATTATTAGACACAAGCAGTTTGAAAGTAAAAAAAAAAATTACTAGAAACATGAGTTTGTGCAGAATGTCACAGATTTGCACATAAAAAAGGCAAAAAGGACTTGACCATACCATGGACCATACCATGACCATTTTGTACCTGAAATGAACTTGAATTAAACAATTATTTTATTGAGGCATCACTATCAAGTGTTAAACCTATGGAAAAGAAAAGCAAACAAACCAAAAGGAACAGTAGCAGAGTGGTATTTTATGAAGACAGGAAAAACCCAACATTTAATTCTGTCACAAATATCTAAGCATGGCTAAGATAACTGGTAATATTTGCTAAAAATGTGAACGTGTAAATCACTGGGAACACAGGCAAACCAAAAGGATTCATTTCTTTCCTCAGACTCTTTATTAATTTGTTTTGGGGACAAATACATGCTCTGGAGTTTTGAAGATCACATGAGCCCGCGCTTCAAAAGATACCATCAGAGCCTAGCAAAAAGACTACAGGAGGCATCAAGCACTCATTTACATTTTAATGGCTATAGCTTTTTACCTTTTGGGGACCTCAGTTTAAGATAAGAATTTAAATTTAAGAATTCATATGGCACATCAATAACTACTATTTGTAGCCTATTAAGTTACAACGCAGCTGTTCATGACTTTATACAAAGTACGACACACTTTCAAAAAGCAAATCCAAGACAGAGCTCTGATCAAGCCTGAAGAAGAAACTTCACAAAAAACCAAAGACGGGGTGCTTTGTAGAAGCAGTAGGGCAAGAGACATTTCTATATGTGAAGAAAAGTATTGTTTTAGTTCATATACCACCTGTTTACAAAAGATTACGATAAAACGATGCATGGCTCCCACTACAATATCCTACATTTCTTAGCAAGTGTTTTACTAACATTTCTACCAATGCAAGAGTTAATATAACTTTCTAACTTTCTTTCATCAGTATAAGAATTACAAATTAAAATAACCAGGGAATAAGTGATCTCATCTAAAAATACAATCCCATAACAAATTACAGTTAAAAGACTCCTCCTCATGCTTGCAGAACTTGGGCAATGTAACAGAGTGCTTACTGGCTCTGAAGTCAGAGGATCTAATGTAGTCGCATACTGCATGAGTTCAAGGATTAAGGACCTTGATTCTGCAACAGACATACTGAGAGTACGTCTGTTTCTTAACTAAGAGTCACACAGAGAGAGGTGAGAGTTATTCTATCGATGAACAAAAAGAATGCAGAGAAATATGAAAGAAACGTTCAAGGGAAAAACCCAGCCGAATTCATTTTTTTGAAACAAACTGGAAAGAATGTAGGAGTCTCGACACTGTGATCTCCTATTTCATCATGAACAGAATAGGGCTGCCACTGAAAAGTCAACTTAAAACAAACGTGCTAGATTAATCACAGACTCAGCTAATTTATTATTCTAGTTCAGAGCCTTAGTTTCATAGATGTCAGCCAAAAACTATCATATTTTCTGTGTTACCTGGTATAAGATGATTTTGCTTCACCTACGAGTCTTGTCATTTATGTTTTCAATGTTCTACTTTGATGGAGTGCTTTTAAATGATAAATATTTAAGAACTATTTTATATAGAACAATTTCAAAAAATATATATAATATGCAAATTAATTTTACAGCACAGCATTTATAATGGAGCAATTTATTTTTAAGGGAAACTTAACAGAAAAAACATTTCAGTATTGAACTTAGAGGCTTACAGAAATGTGGTCTGTAACCTGACATCACGAGAAGCTGTATTTGAAAGAGATAATTGATATCCTTGGCCATAGTCACAAAAGCATTTAGTACTTTGTTATGATATTACAAAAAATAACATTCAGTTTGAGACTGAGATAATCTTGCTGAAGACTAGGTTTTTTTCTACCCTCTTGCTGAAGACTAGATTTTTTTTATCACTTGTCACTTCCTTGCTTTCCCAGTATCTATAAATATATTCCACATGTAAAGATTCTCACATTTCAGGCACACAGGTGTATACAGTAACAATTTGTAGCTAAAAATTATATAACCAGTAATTTTGATACAGGACCATAGAATATTGCATTTAGTAATCATGAGCAATGCACAGGTTTTTCCTTACTGTGTAACTTTTACAAACCTTTATTAATTCAACAGATTTTAATCCTTAACTATTTTTAAGATGCAAATCTCATTTAAAAAAAAACAAAAAAAACAAACCGAACAAAAACCCCCCTAACCCAACAAAAACACAAACACTGTTCATCCTTTGGCCAAATAAAATACAATCCAGAAGTAGCCCACGGCAAATCAAAGTCTGTGGGAGTAAGCCAAGTGACAAAACAATTTACACAGGTACTTAAAGATGAAGACTTCACGGTCAGGTACAGAAGTAACATACACAAAATGGCAGCACTAATTGCCGTACTGTGTATGTATGAGAATTATGTGGATTAGTGTCTCTTTTGCAAACACAAGAACAAAAAAAAAACCCCAACAACAAAAAACAAAAAACCAACAAAAACCCAGCAGAAGCTATAGCAAAGGAATCAGTTATTTGCAATGAGACATTGTCAATGATGAGCTACATAGTTCAATGAAGCCTACAAACACAGTGCTTCAAAAGCAGCAGAATGACCTTCAGGCAACCAAACTTCTGGAGCAAACATCTAAGTGAAAAGCTGAAATAAGATATTAACATTCAAGAAGTGGGTTTAAGATGGAGACATTATATACTGGTTTTGTAGAAACTAAAATCTAGGAGAAAATCTAAGCAGAAGTATTCTTGAGAGTAATACTAATGTGAGGCCAAATACCAGCTGGAAGAATACATTCTACTGCTTTTAGAATTTCTGAATAGCTCCTGAAGTTTATCTCATCTTCCAACCTGTTCTAATACCCTAACATTAATGTGGTCAAGATAAATTTAGATTGGGTAACTGCAGAAACTGGTGATGAAAAGGAAAGTGATCTTTAAGTGAACTAGTCAGTCAGTCCTTTTTTGCTCCTTACTGTACCAAAGAAGGACTGGTAGTCAAAACAGAGAACCTACTGAAAAGCCACTGAAATTTATTCAGTCATTTTAGAAAGCAAGCTACATGATTAATTGAATTTAAATCTTTGAGCAGATTTAGATAACTAAGGATTGAAAGGAAATATCTTAAATTTTCATGTTTTTCCCTTTTGTACTGTAAGCTTTTGGAACATGTTCCAGGTGTGCACATAGCAGAAACTGAGGGCCATTCCCTTTTAGGATCTACAGATGAAGATAACTGAGGACATAAAGCAAGCTGGAGTCAGGCTAACAGTTTGACCTTTTTCTTCAAACCTACAGCTCAAATGAGCACTTAACTGTTAGGAATTCACAACCACAAAGAAGCTGAGTGAATGGGCAACAGCAGTTGAGAATGTTTTTAAACCTGCTAAATTTGAATGGTCATGGAGATAGTATGGTCTCCTGTGCTAACAAAGTTAATCTCCTCAGACCCCTGAAGTAGGACACGTTGTTTAACCAGTTCCTGTTTTGGCATTTTAAACAGTACGAAAGAGAAAATAGCTTTGCTCTGGTCTTGCAGTCAATTCACTAAAGTGTGTGCAGGTAGATGTGGCAGGAGATGGTATTAATACTGGCCATGGTAGATGGAAATGTGGTGGTTGTGCGTTTTTAGGTCTAAATCTAGATTAGTCTTTCCTCCCTATGTCCAACTATGTCCACAGTACAGCATTAGGATCTTCATTACAGAAGCGGGAGAAATCAAAGTACTACTATCACCTAAGCTCCTCCCCCATTTATAAGAAAATTCCAGTATGAAATTTCTCATGTTTTTCCTGCAGCTTCCTCCCACCATACACTGAGGGTATTGATTTTCCTTTTACACTACTGTATTCCATTCACTTTAGTTGACTGTCATTGTCCACTGACAAAACAATTATACTGCAGTATATGTGAACAGAAAGTAGTTATGTAAGTGCACAATATAATTCCATCAATCAATTACTGGAGCTAGTTCCACAAGTCTCAGGTCAATGCAACTTTCCTAATATATGAAAGTTATGACTACTTACATTAGTAGTTACAAGCACATTTTGTCATTCAGCTGTGGCAGTATTTCATATTTGAAAGAATAGTAGTGGCTTTACTTACCCTGGACTTGAGGGAACCTTCCCAATTTTCATCCACATACCTCTAGGACAGCTCCTGCATAAAGCTATAATAATATACAGACGTTATTAATGACATCAAAAATCTAAATTACTCATTTACTTATGGCATGTTACCTACGAACTATTTTTCTTTGAGGGGACAATACACTACTGTGTTGATCATAATTACAAACAAATAATTAAGATCCTAAATAGAATCACAATTCCAGACCTGTCTCTGATTTATGCAATGACTGCTCAGTCAAGATACATGATAATTTCCATTCATTATATTAAAAATTAAAAAACAGGAAAAATAATATCATTTGATATATACTGTTGATGGAAGCAAAGATTATTTTTTTTTTCCTAACCAAAAAAAAAG
This sequence comes from Podiceps cristatus, assembly GCA_000699545.1. Classification (NCBI taxonomy): domain Eukaryota; kingdom Metazoa; phylum Chordata; class Aves; order Podicipediformes; family Podicipedidae; genus Podiceps; species Podiceps cristatus. The sequence goes on along the minus strand of KL258908.1, from coordinate 3,363 downwards.
GTAATTGGACATGTTGCAATGGGAACTATGGACTAGTAATAGGAAAACTTTATTTCTTCCTCCCCAAAGGTACCAAGAAATTCTCATGAAGTGAAATTTTAGTTTCCATTTTAAACCTAACTTTGGACAGTGAAATTCTGTTTATTATAAAGATAAGGCAGTGACTTTAGACTTTTCATGTGGGCTAACTACTAAATTAACTGTGACTGCAGAAAGAGGACTGATCACATTAAGAGGCTTTAGCTGAAGTAATATATACAGGCTAGGCTAACTGATGCTTGCACTTAGATGTCTCACTTCTGTCAGTTATGCAAGACACTCAGATTCAGTGTTCTTAAGACAAAGTATAAGTACATTTCAATTTTATAAAATGCAGTATCTAAATAATAAACCCTATTAATCTTGTATACTAATCATGTTTATAAGCTTTTTTTTGGCAACATGCAACAGATTCTACAGTTTGCTGAATCTTAAATTTAAATTAACAATACATTTTCTCTGCTACTAAAGTAGAACTTCATACTGTAAAGTCAGGCATTTTAAATGTACACATAGCTGTCAATATTGTATACTAAATCACATCCTTCTAACCCTGAAACTCCACTGCTTTCAAAGAAGCTGATAAACTTCAGTTAAAAATCTTTAATTCAATTCATTACCTTCTATAAACAATTAAAACGCTGCTTTCACTTTCTTTTAGACAGTGTTTTCATAACAAAAAAGCAAACCAGGACATGGAAAAATATTAACCTTACCGAATGAAGTAAATTCACATTTAAAATATGAACTGTGAACACATGTAATTAAAAATAAGCTTTCACTATGAAATTTAATGAGTACTAACCCTTCTGAAAAAGGAGTGATAAGTCATAAAAGCAAACCACATATGATACAGAAATCTCAGAGTAAGACAATTTTATTAATATTTCATCACCTATCTATGTAGGCATTATGGACAGCTAGGAATAGATCTTAATTTCAGAATATGAAAATTCTGAATTCAGGTCCAACTCAATATTTGCCTAAATACTATGCATTAGAACATAAGAAATACTCTAATAATTTGCAGGGAAACTGTAACTTCTTGCCTGATGTGAACTAATCAGTAATCGTTAGTTCCACAGGAAACAGAACTAAAAATGTTACATTGCACTATCTGTTCAAAACAGCATCTCAGAAGTTTGCTTAACTACATTTACATTTTCAACTAAACATAAGATTTAAGATAAAAAACTAAGATTTGACTGTTAAAACCCAGAACTGATATGAAACAATACTTGAGAAACCAAAAAGATCAGATTTTTTTAAAGCTTTTTTCAATGCCCAAATCAAGATTTTAATTAAAAAAGGTACTGATAAACAGTTCGGATACTAGCTTGCATAATTAAAGTTCCTCTGGACTTAAAACACAAAACAGTTATAAAGATGGAGAAAACATGGAATAGTGAGATTATAAACTTCACTTACCTTGTCTCTATTCATTGTTCCTTAAAAACCATTCAACAACAGTTGTATCAGCTATTTTAGATTCAGATACTAGTTTGTACACACACTAATACACTGAACACTTACACTGGTTCTCTGATACTGACTTATCCACATTTTTCTAGTAAGAAGTTAGTATAAAGAAGTAGATGTAAAGGAATAAGTAGCCTTTTTCTATCTAGTTAACTAATTATTTTACTTATATGTATAAAGAACTAAGTGCACCCAAATTTAGGACAATGGCAAAAAATGAGCACTTTTCAATTCTCATTACCAAAACCTATTCCTACAGCTTATTTCTTCCTTTCAAACAAGGACTTCTATGGAACAAGATCACTGTAGGAATCTAAAATATGTAAGACATCCTGTAATTACAAATGACTCCCAGTTTGTAACTCCTAGCCAGCATCTGATAGAAGCAAAGTTTAACAAAGAAAACAGCTCAATCGTTGATGTCTGTATTTTGAGGTTATAACTCTGCCATAATTGAAGCCCCACTGTGCTGGTACAAAAAAAGTTCAGATTCATGCTGGGACAAACAGCTGCTCTCTAGATAGCTAGACAAGAAAAAAAGGAAAAATCAAATGGCTTCATTTATACTCTAAACAAAGGTGTCTTTTGCAAGAAACATAGGTTTATTTGCATCACTTCGACCACAACAAAAGCATACTTGTTACTATCTACTGCTGCTACATCCCATCATGTCCAGAGCAGCTGTCTTCCAAACTTCCTTGTGAAGGCATTTACTGTGTTGATGTGTTACTAAGAATGACACGTATCACTCAGTGTGGAGGCATACGAACATGACTAGTCAGTTCATTACACACTGCTTAACTCATAAGTTAGGTCCTTTTAAAATAATGCTTCACTTGTTTTAGTACTCAAAGTGAGTTTAGTACTACAAGCAATGAAATAAAGAATCTCTAAACTATTACTAATCTCCATTTTAACATCCTAAACAAGTGCTGTTATGATTTCCAGGCTAATTCATGTCTGCATCTAAAAAAATAGCTTTAAAAAACCCACAGTCTAATAGTATGCTTTCTAAGTCTATTGTGACAAAATCTGAACTTTTCCCTCATGTTTTACAAAGCATCAATTTGAGTTAAATTTCATTCAAAAGCTTTTTGTAAGCACCTAAACATCTTGTAACAGTTCACACTGATGTCATGAAGATGGCTTTTCACAACTGAGAGGAGGAAAGCCACACTATCAGTCACGCCTGCTTTAATGATGAAGAAAAGTGGTAACTGTAACAGAAGAAACCAACATTTACTTAAGAACAGTGTTAGATAAAAATATGTATTGTAAAAATAACCATTCCATCAATTAAAAACAAGGAATCTTAAGTGAAAGAATACATTTCACCTGTTATCAGGAAGGAAATTGAAGTAATTTCTGCAAGACAAAATTCCAGTGGTGGTTCATTTATGAATAGATACAATATTGTCATCACAATTACTCATGGTGAAAACTCCAGGAGAAAAA
>KL258907.1:7274-24679 GCA_000699545.1 Podiceps cristatus | reverse complement strand
CGGCCTCACCAGTGCCGAGTACAGGGGGAAGCCTCTGCAGTGGGGCTGGGACATTGGGGTGCCCTGTGCCAGCTCCCTTTGCAGCCAAGGGAGAGAAATGCAGCGTAACTCGTCTGACCCTAAAGGAGCCGTTTTACACTGCACCTGCAAAGCGACTGTAAGAGAGGACGAGGGGCTTGGTTTGCAAGGCTGCAGCCCACCAAGGGCTGACGATGGCAGACATGAATCCTACATCGTGCATCCGGCTGCTCTGGCCAGACTGTGATCCTTGTGACCCCAGGCTGCTCCGGGGTACCACCATGTACAGCCAAAATGATGCTTGTACAAAATGGATACTGCCTGTGACCTGGGGATGTTGCTTGTGAAATGTCTCCTTAAAAACATACCAGAACTAGTCCTGAAAAATACCGCCTTGGAAAAACAAGTAAGAAAAAACTTTGATGCTCTAAGGGCAGAAATGAGGAAAATCAAAGAGCTGTAAAGGGTCTTTTAAAGCTCCAATTTCATTACTATTGCCACTACCATTGCTAGAGCTACCTTACAAAAAAAAAAAAAGCCCATGTCCAATAGTTTTTGCAAGTAGAAAATGTAATGAAAATCCCAACAACCGTGTAACGGTGAGGACAATCACTATTTCTTATGAAGAAAAGTATGTTTACTTGCTATGGACAAAAACTAGACATGCCTAAAAAGATGTAATTTCTGTAAAGATTTTTCATGCTAAAGTTTCACCCAGACTGCAGAAAAGGGTGAACAGGAGTGTTTTCATTTTATCTTGATGTAAGTGGGAAGCTGCTGGAGCAGCACTGCCTGTGAGCGGGGGAAGGTTGTCTCTGCAGCAGCCCGGAGGAGGTGGCTGGGCCAGGGCTGTGACCGGGCCCGGGTACCAGCACCTGCAGGAAGACGGCTTGTGCTGGTCCAAAATGGGTGCATGATGCTTGTATCCCATCTTCTGGAAGCTGTAGGACTTCACAGACAAACTGATCTGGCTGTCAGGGAGGTTTTCCTGCTCTTCCACTTGGCTATTTGACATTCCCTCCACACGTCATAGCTACATGGAAACCTGCTTGCATTTCTCTGGATACTCCCATTTTGCAAAATCTTCAAGTGTGCAGCTGTCGTGTCTCTCTGCCATCCCTCCAAGGCCATTCTTGCTGGTTCTCAACAGTTGTTGCCACCCTTCTCCCCAATCTTGCCAGTGTAGCCATCTGGCGCTGGTAACGCCTGCCTGAATTCCTAGTGGGGGAGCAGAGCCTGCAGCCGTTCCAGGGAACAGCCCCGAGGTACAGTCACATTTTGGTGACATCTACCAGCTTCTGCTTACACTTACTTTATTTACTGTCCATTCTTGTTCCCGGACTACTTCTGCATTATTGCTTTTCAAGCTTCACTTTCTTTCTGAATAAAAATACCACATTTTGGATTTTATTTCCTGTATGTACAAGCTGGCCTTTTCCCACTCTCAGTTAGATGATATCTGTCTAACTTTATTATCCTCTCTGGACTTCTCAGCCTCTGAATTAGTCTCTTCTACAAATGTCATGAATCTGCCACTAACTCCCCTAGCCACATGGCAAGGGAACATATTAAATAATTCTGGTCCGAAGAGATCCCTTTGGTGCCCCGCCAATGCTTTAGCCAGTATTATTGCATTAAATAAGAGGCAATGAAACAACTTGGGGACACGTTGTTCTTCATGGGAAATCAGCAGGTGCTGGAGATGCAATGAGAGCTGCAACTCTTTGGGGCCTCATGTAGCTCATCCTGCCAGTCCTTTTCCTTTTCTTAAATAAGGAACTACGATCTAAACCCCACACTCTGCACAGGGACCTGGAGCAGGGCATGGAGGAGCTGCTGCCCCGTGCTACGTGTACAGCATTGCTTCACGAAACCTGGTGCGATGTACTGCCTCACAGCTGTCCCCACCGCGGGGTGATGCTCCCTCTGAGCATTGCTGCCAGAGGGAACGCCAGTTTTTATTGGCATCTTTAACCTCTAGGTCATTGTTTATTCCTTTTCTCTGACCATTTCTAAAGATGCTTTTGTTTATCCCAGGTGAAAACCATGGGAGCTCCTGAAGCCTCATTAATTTCCTCGGGGGAAAATGCCAAATCTGTCCTGCCAGAGAGAAAGGATGTAAAGGGGAGATTATAGCATTATGATGAGGTTGAGAGATGGGATAGCTGAAACTCGTGGCGGGTGGACTGCTCTCCTCTGCATCTATTAATTGAATTCATTTCACATGCAGTTGAGCTACAGGAGAAACCTTGAGTCTAAACAATAACAATAATAAAAAAATAATAATTCAACAAGGAATAGAAATCATGGGAACGTGAGTAAACTGTAAAGCCTTTTTGCTAGATGGACTGCAGAGCCTCAGTGTATCTTGGAGAATTTCATAAATCTAATGAAGCTTTCACACTTTCGGGGACAGGGCTTAAGCTGCTGGCCTTCCTATCCATCTTGGGATCAATAGTGCAGTTAAGTAAAAATCACCTGCAAATAAAGAACACAGAGTTGGGAGTGCAGCTCATCCCTCACAGCGGAAGCAGAATAATAATCAAATAGCCCAAGCCAGTGATTTTCAAACTCGCAGCTTCAGCTGTGGTGGTGCTTTTTCTGGAATGACCCAACAGTAAAACAGGAAAATGATTGTGGGGGTGCACGTAATTTCACATGTGGTAGGACCCTCTACTGACACGTGAAAAATACGTGTATGAAGACATGTATGAAAAACAAAGACGGTTTGTAACCCCCCACTTGTCCTTGCTCCCCTGTCACTCACTGCAGCATGCCAATCCTGCAGTCCTCTCCATGTTCCTGCTTGTGGGGCTGCCTTGGAAACCGGCTTCTGAAATTGCTTCCATGAAAAGCAATCTTTGCTCTCTCATTTTAGGGAGATGGGGAGTTAGAGCTCTCTGTCCTCGTGGCCTTGCTCACCTGGTGACCACCTGCTCTGGGAAGCCCCGGGCTTAGCTCAGGTTTAGCGATGGGGTTTGGCTCATGTTTACCCAGTCCCAGGCGTGCTTGCAAAAGGGCACTTAGCTTGCTAAGGTGTTTGCACGGTGGACTTGTCTAGTCCCTGCTTTCAGGTTCAGCTGCTTTTCCTTGGGCAGAGCTGGCAGCTGCTGCCCCATCCCCAGAGCGGGAGGCCATGAAGATGTCGGACTGTGGAAATGCTTGGAAATGGGACATGGCAGCTGAGGGATTGCCGTTGGGTGCTTAGGGGCATCGGGCGCCCATCCCCCTGTTGGCACCTCAACTTTGGGGGATATGGCTTCAAGGCCGTTGAGCCCTCAGCACAAGAAGGACATGCAGCTGTTGGAGCAGGTCCAGAGGAGGGCTACAAGAATGATCCGAGGGCTGGAGCCCCTCTGCTGTGAGGACAGGCTGAGAGAGTTGGGCTTGTTCAGCCTGGAGAAGAGAAGGCTGCGGGGAGACCTGATTGCGGCCTTCCAGTACTTAAAGGGGGCCTATAGGAAAGAGGGGGAGAATCTTTTCAGTAGGGACAACGGTGACAGGACAAGGGGTGATGGTTTTAAGCTGAAACAGGGTAGGTTTAGGCTGGATATAAGGAGGAAATTCTTTATGATGAGGGTGGTGAAACACTGGAACGGGTTGCCCGGAGAGGTGGTGGATGCCCCATCCCCGGAAACATTCAAGACTAGGTTGGACGGGGCTGTGAGCAACCTGATCTGGGTAATGGCATCCCTGCTCACTGCAGGGGGGTTGGACTAGATGGGCTCTGGGGGTCCCTTCCAACCCAAAACATTCTATGATTCTATGATTCTAAGGCACTTGGTAAAGAGCAAGATCTCAACCAAGTCATCAAGCCTGGCAGAGCTGGTGGGGAAGCGAGAGATATGGGCTTGTGTTTGTTATTACCTGTGAAGGTGCTCGGTGTAACCCTTAATGGTGAAATGTCTGCAGGCACAGGCAAAAAATCTGGGGTACACAAACATTCTGCTCTCACTGAGGTAGGACTCATCCTTCCATTCCAACCTAATCACAAAAATAACTCAGATTAACTACTAATGACCAAGGTACCTTACAGTACAAATTATTTTGTTTCCTGTGACTGTGGAATTGCTTTTGTTTCTTCCACTTCATGCAGTGTGGCCCTGATGGTGGGTAAAAGTGCTAACATAATGGAGTGCAAATAGTTCTGCTTTAGGAAAGCAAATTAAATTTTTGCTTTTGCCTTTGTAGGGCCGGGAGAGAGATAAATTTACTCATCTCTAAGAGGTCATAGTACGGCAATGCTCTTCCTTCTGCTGAAAAGAAAAAATTAAGTAAAAGGTATGTTCTAGAGGGTGAAAAGTAAGAGAGCTGACTGTAGTGGTTAAATACATTATATATCCCTGGCTTATCGAGTTGACATGAACATATGTGATGGCCAGAAGTGAAATCAGAAGATCCTGGTAAGGGAATAAGCAGCAGAAAAAGGGACAACAAAGTAGAGGACAGGTCCTGGGGGTGGACAGCTTCAGGGGGCAGGTAACCACAGGGAGGACATCAGCGAGGACCCAGGGACCTCCCTCTAGGCCACTTGGTTTTCTCCTCCAAGCTGGCAGCCCCGATGAAAGGGGTTGTTAAGCTTCAACCTTGCTGGTGTCAGGGAAAAAAGAGGGAGAGCTGGTTGTCAGTGCACTCGTGGGCTTTTAGGGAAGCAGAGACGTGCTGCAGGAATGATATTCCTGTGTCTCCCGGCCAGAGGTAAGAGCTAGCGGGGCTGGGGAGAGCACAGACAGCTTGAAAAGCAGACGGGGGTGTGAGAGAGGGCTCTGCTCAGAGACCTTGGAGGTCTCACACTTTCCTCTGCATGCTTTACACCTCAGAGGGAATCAATATCCTCATGCTTTCTGCCCAAGTAATAATCTTTTGTTGCTTTAATCATCTCTCAGGTCTTGAATCTCTGTAGAAAAAGAGTGGATGAGTAAAAAATTGGCCTTTTTTATGTTAACACTGGCTTTGTTTCTGTTTGCTAACTGCAGAACCTGTTCTTTATGAATTATGTCTATCTGGAATGGGAGTGAAGGATGGGAAATTAAATGTATCATTGATACAGGCTCAAATTTCATGGGCCATCAGCGTCCCTTGGCGCGTAGGGCTGCATGTCTAAGGTTGCCAGTGAAGTGGCTGTTCACAGAAGGAAACGGGGCTTAGCCGTCACACCTTCTGCCAGGCCGGGTCTGCCTGCAGGCAGGATTTTATCTGAAGACACATAGAGTTAAAGATAACTTTTTTCCTTTTTTTTTTTTTTTTTTTCTTTTCCTTTCCTTTGGTTTTTGGTCTGCCACCAAAGCTAGAACATCTACAGCTTGTCACATCATACAAGGAGAGCTTGTAGAAGACTAATGACCGAAAAGCACAAGATCTGCCGGTAACTGCTTAATAACAGTGTGTTTTAAAATGCTTCTCTGACACTTCTATTTTTTATTTATAGAATGCAGAGTACATGCAAATAGAGTGTCTTTAGGATTGCATACTGAGCCCTGGGGCATTCATGGATCCCAGCTATAAATCTGGAATAAGGCAACATATACCAACTGTGATATTGCTACTGTTGCAATAAACATGTCATGTTTCCTCTTTACATTCTTTTTCTCATTCAAGACACTGCTGATTTCTACTGCCCAGTCCAATACAGGCACCCTTTGAAGACATCAGGGCTCCCAAACTGACAGGTCAGTCGTGAGCTGCTTGTTTCCCCTTAAATGGGGTGGAAATTAGGGCTCAAATTCTCAAAGGTACATGGTCACCTAACCGATGTTAATAGCAGGTGGTGGCAGCAAGAATTATTTGGTGAATTGACACCAAAACCTTGCCAGTAAAACAAATTAAAATGTTGAAAAGCATAAGAACTGGGAAAAGCAGAACATGAAATGTAATCAGTAGGATGACCATATAGTCAAGTCAGGAGGATAATGTAAAATAACGGGACTAACAGAAATGCAACTGCCTAGAAATACAAAATAAATGATGTGAAATAAAATGAGAGGGTAGTATGAGACGAGATGTATAGGTCCATGTAAGGCATGATGAAGTCCTGCCTAGCAAACTTAAAGAGACAATAACATGTAGGTTGGAGTAGATATGATAAAGAAGAGTGATGGGAGAAGACTGAAAGTGAGGATTTCTTGGGCTGCATTGATAATGAAGAGAGATGCTGTAGCTGACAGAACGAGATAGAAAAAATATATTATGCAGAATTATGTGGAAAGTGGTATAGTATTCCATCCCATCCCAACTATGAAACAGACTCAAACTTCACACCTATTCACCTCCAGAATTTGGAAAAGTTGTCTCTGAACTCCCCTTTCTAAAGCCAGCTGAAATAACATCCAGAAAATCCCTGTAGCATTTGATACCACTGCCGGTGGCATGGGCTGACTCAGGTGGCATTTTTAATAATTCTTATTCTACCTCTAGGTTTTTCTCTAAGCAGTTTCATTGGTCTTTCCCACTTATTTGAAAAGGTGATGCAGAAAGCAGTGCATGAAGAGAAATCCTTGCTCAAGGAAGACCTCAGCTGGGACCACATGTCTTGCTTAAGTCCCCTTTTCTTCATTATCTGCCTCTTTCCCAGCTCTACACTGACCAAGTGCAGTGCTGGTCATTACAGACAGCTAGTGAAAGCTTTTGGCTTTTAGTCACTCAGCCGTATCCTCTTAAGGATATCCCCTCACCTTACAGAAGAAGTGAGTCGGTCCATGTTACAAAAAAGCTATATGTATTTTATGGCACCAGGGAATAGTTGACAGAGCATCTATGCCATTTATGCATAATAAGCAAATGGGTATCAGGAAAGTTAACAGTTAAATTCATTTGGAGTTTAAATAACTAGGAAAAACCCCCACAATTCAACATGCAGATTTTCTTTAACAGTGAAAATGATTCTAGCTAATAAAAAACTTCAAGAGGTAGAATATGTTCAGGAATCTATTTAAATAATATGTCCAAAAATTAATAGCAATAAACTATATATCATGTTGTAGTTCTTGCTGTTTTCCTTCAGAAATGAACAAACTGCCAACAACATTTCAGTGAAAAGGAGGGTTGTGTCTTTGAACTGATTACTGCTCATGCCTTCACGGGGTGGCTTGGATCATCAGAGAATGCCTCAGCTTAGAAAAAAGTGCTCAGAAACATCACTCGGCAGCCAGGCCCACTGCTGAAATCCTAAAAGAAATGACTTACAGACAGTAACCAGCCTGCGCCTTAATTGGCCCGGCTGAACGTTCTTGCCTGGGAATAGTGACAGGCAAAATCATCACTTGGGTCTGTAATTTGTGTCCCAGATGTTGAGGTACAAATGTGCATTTTTGGGAACTGTGCTCCCATGTTACAGTCCAGTGGGGCAGCACATATCCCACTGAGACGAGGAGATGCCCCGTGGAGCGGCCTGCTATACCTTCAGTGGGTGGGTAACTCTGGGTCCCGTCCCACAACTGCCTTGAGGAGGTCTCAGATGCCCTCAGATCACCCCCCAGGTGGCACTGACCCCTCAGGCAGCTGAGGGAGCCCTGGATATCATTGCGGCATGGGGCAGCCTCCTAAGATGACAAGACGTTAGTGCATTGTACGCTGAATTCATTCACACTGAAAGGAGGGCAGCGAATTACCAGTGGAGCTGGGGAAAGCAGATGGAGGCCTCTCTGCACCACCTCCCCTGGATGCTCCCTGTTTGACATCACTCGGGCTGTCCCCAGCACCGCGTGCTGAGCCTTTGTGCTCAGCCCCACTCCATCACCGAACTGTTCTGCTATCAGCCAGGGAAGCATTAAACTTGCCTCTGCCCCTCACCTTGAGGGAGAAAACAGAGGAGAAGCACCATTTGAAATGGAAACAGCACACAAGGTTGGTGTCTTGCCTGCTGTAAGTTGTGCATTATTAAAGGCCCAAGTTGTGTTTATCCCTGGGCTCTTTGCTGGAGCTGCAATATGGATAGAGACAGGAATGAGAGCACAAGAAACCTCTCCTTGAGGCAGCCCCGGGGCTGTGCGTCATCTCCTCAGTCAGCCTGTGCCCCAGGACCGACAGGATGTTGCCTTTCTCCAGTGCTTTCCATGCAAGTCTTTCAAAACTTTTATCTGAGCCTCACAAACACCCCTGCGGGTGTGATGAACCCCCTTTCATTTTCCAGCACTGTGCGAGAGACGTGTCTGAGGAGCAGGGAAGGCAGCAGGGGGAAACACAGGGCCAAAGCGCTGGCTCCACTGCTGCTGCCTGCTCACTGGGCCACCTTCCGCATTATTCAACAGCCAAAACAATTTCTTAGAGAATGCTTAAAGAAAAACCCCTAAGTGGGAGGAAGCTGTTGTCTGTGCAGCTGCTGCCCTGGGGTCTTTCCTTCCCTGCGCTCTGGCCCTTGTGAATGGGTCTGGGGAGTGTAACTGAGGAGAAGAGGGGAAGATGTTTACCCTTTTCAAGGGCAGATATCTGCCCAGGACTCTCAGTGTCCTGGGGCTCTGGGGCTTGTGGCTGGAGGCATGGTTTGGAGCCAGCACCCTCCCAGGGGGAGCATTCAGAGCCCCTCATTTGGTTTCAGCTTGGAAGTGCTCACCTGCCTAGAAACCTACAGGAAGCTCAAGCACAATGTGTATTTAAGGATAAAAGACAATTAAGACAATACACCCTATAGCCCATCCAAAACGTTCAGTGTGGGGCTCAAGGGCAGCAAAATGGGGCCATAAATGAAGAAGCCGCCGTGCCCAAGCTGAGCTGTGCCTGTGGTTTGGGTTCGTGGTCAGAGCCCACTGGAAATACCAGGTAGTTGGACTTTGTGCATCCTTCTCTCTTGCAGACAATATCCTCCTGTTCGACTCACGCTAAAAGCATGGACATAGACAATCCCTGCAGCCCAGCTGCTCCTTGTAAACTTTCTAAGTCAGGGTAGCTTCGTTTTGCGTCTGAACCACTATCTAAAGTTCAATGTTTTGTGCCTACTTCTGTTTCTCTAGATCTCAGCATCCTGTGTGAAAGGAATCCGTCTACTGATCTATAACTGACGTCTACAGAGTGAATTAAACACGCTGTGCGCTGGTTGGTGATCTTGCTGAAAGAAAAAGCAGAAAAACATAGAAAGGATAAAGAATGATCAAGCTTGGTATTTGAAACAATTTACATTGTGAGGCCTTTTAAAATGGAAGAGAACATCTGTTAATAAAAGAAGAAAATGAGAAAAACAACCCCCCTAAAAAGAGTTATGTGAATCAGCAGCAAAGCTCAGATCTTTGAATTTCCTAGTAACTTTTAAAATCCTGAGTGTGGAGCCACAAATGGATTTATTGGCATCTAAAACAATTTCCAAAATGTGAAAGGTGACCAGCATGCACAGAGGCAGAAGAATAAATGGGAGCTGAACAGGAGAAAGCAGGCAGCACTCTGGCCACATTCAGAAACAAAAAATGAAGAAACTCCAAGTTCATCAGTTCAGCAGAACTGATGGAAAATGAAATTTCCATCCCAAATGGAAATCTGGTTTTCATGGAAAATCTGAACTGGTCTGGATTAAAAAAAAACAAAAACAAAAATAAAAATTAAGTGGAACTACCTGCCTGAACACATAAAAGTATTGAGCTGATCATTGCATCCAAAGGGAAATCACAGCAAATCAGTGTCTCTGCGATGTGGCTGCACCTTTACAGACCTGTTTTCCCCTCGCTACAGCCATCTTCCCCCATCCGAGGGAGCTCTCCGAGTTTTGGCCTTGTTAGCTACAAACCAAGGAGCTGGCCCAAAGCACAGCAGTGGGGCACACGTGCACTCCCCAGGCTTTCTGCCAGGGCTTCGCTTAATGCCACTTTTTGCTTTTCTGCTGCTCAAGATGTGCATTTCTTGTAACTGCTGCTCTTCTGGGAGCAGAGAGAGATAATTTCTATAGCTGCAAAATGAAAAATATGTTCCAAACTTGAGAAGGCAGAAATGTAATGGCTGCACCTCTCAAACTGACAGGATGACCTAGAGGTGGAGTAATTTGAATTAAAAATCAATTCCAGTAAGTAACAGACAGAAGAAGAGTCCTTGTCCGGGAAAAAGAATAAAATCAGAAAGAAGTTTCCAAACTGTTAAAAAAATGTTTCATTGGTATTTGAAAGACTAAAACTGTTCAGGCTTTTAGTGCAAAGTGATAGGGAAAAGGAAAATATATTATCTGTCAGCCCACACATTTCTAGTGGACATCAAGTTTGCTGCACAGGTACCTTACAGAAAGACGGACCTGACTTTCAGCGCTCCCCCGTGCTGTTTCACACACTCAGCGCTCCAGGAGAGGTGCGTTTCGTTGAGCATTAAAGCGTCTGCTTTCAGTTGCTTTGGCTCCATTAGCAAATAAAACAGTGAAATTAATACAGATATGTGGTTGGAGGGGGAGGGAAGAAAAGAGAGTTGAAATGTGTTAATACTGTATGGTGCTTCAGACCATCTGCTTTATACTTGCTTGCTGCACCGAGGGCTGAGCTGGCTGTATGGTGTATCCTCTGGCACTGTACCAGGGCTCTCCCTGCGTGGCAGGAGCAATGGACCCCCTGCCTGCTGCGCTGTGCGGCACAGAAATCACAGGAGCCAGCGAAGAGGCCATGAAGAAAACTTGGCATTTGGCGAGGGTTTCTCTGATACTAAGTTTGCCTCCAAAAAAATAACTCTTAGAGTATTAACTCCTTCCCTCCCAGAAGGTAAGGTGTAGCTTGTCTATAATCTTTCGTTATAAAAACCTAAATATTAACTTGGGCTTTGCTTAGTATTGACCCTCGTGCACTTCGAAGGAGGGTGTGCATGGCCAGAAAACAGCCACCGCTGCCCATTTTCCCACTTGCCACTACCTGCTTCTCTGCCAGCCACTGGGCCCTGGGCACAGACGATCCTTTATTTGTCAAATTTTAAGCTACGGCAGGTTCCTGAGTAATGGCTGCCCAACTTAAGACAAAGTGAGAAATGAGGAGTTGTAGAGAGCTTCCCACAGAGGCTGTTTCCCAGATGATTTCAGTGATGGAAAGATGCTGTCCTGTTATTTCCCCAAGGAAGCCCAGCAGGCTCTGCCTAGCCCTCCCATTTACAGGAGCTGCCTTCTGCTCAGAATGGCAACAGTGACTTTCTGGCACTTCTTTTATTTTTGTTATTTATTTTGGCTGTGGTTTCTAATTCTGCAGCTGCAGATCCCATAAAATGTAGAAGCTAAAACATGTTACTCACTCCTGACTCAGGGAGTGCATAAAGGTGAATCCTGCAGAGGCATTTCCTGAGGCGCACAGAAAAAGCAAACAGGTCCTTCGTTGCAACCCCATTTTCTTTCATCCCCCCCAGAGAAGATCAAACCTCCATTGAATTATAAGTAGAAACCACATGGGAATTGTGTCTGCAGCCCCAGAGACATCAGGGTGTGGAATCCACCTTTCCTCTTTTACATAGCTGGAGTCCAGAAGGCCAGGCTTGCAGCCTTGGCCTTTGCTGGGTCTGCAAAAACCATGGCCCGGGGAGCAGCAGGCATGACTGCTGGAAGTGGCGGGTCTGAAGGAGCCATGGCAGCGGCAGAGAGCAACGTGCTTGCTGCCACCTTTCTGCCATCCCCCAGCCTTTGTTTTCTTGATACCACTCTTGTGCTGTAAATAGCAATTTTAGCTAAGCTATTAAATTTAATCAAAGAGTTATTTCTGAGCTTTTAATCTTGAATGAGCTGGACACCCCAATGTTACTGGGGAAGAAAAAAAAAGATAAGGCACCTATAGAAGTCCTGTGATGAAAAAAATACGATACCTATGGTAGTTTAAAAAGGGAGATCTGCAAAATGTTGAACAGCTGAAGTTGGTCTCAGCTTTACAATTGCTCATTTCACATCTCCTCATGGGTGAAGCGGTATTGGTTTACAGCAATGGGAGCTCTGACTGCGCCAAGGACACATCAGCAAAACCCTTGCTTGTTTTATTTATTACGCTGCCTGCATAGAAAATATCTCGACAAATGTAGAGGAGTGTAAATATCATTGTACTACATACACCTAACGGCTCTTGTGAGACAGGAGGGATGGCTAGAGCTGATCCAGAGGGGTGCAGGGGCTGCAGTTCGCCCGGCCCAGCTGGCTGCACTCTGCAGAGTTGGGTACCACCCCCGGCAGTCCCTCAGGTCACCGGCACGGGCTTTGCAGAATCTGGCTGGGAAAAAGGCAGATGCCATGTGGGATCTCAGTAAGCGTGCAGTGCTACAGCACTGCATGCAGAGCCGCCACCTGCCCCAGGTGGCTCTGGGGCAGTGGGGAGGAGCACCCCCCGGCACTATTGTACTTCATCAAAGTAAATACAACAACGTGCATGATAAACCTGTGGCTGGTGTGAAGCGAGAACAAACACAAGGAAGGGGAAATCTACTGAAGTCATGCAGATCACTTGGGAGGCAGGGCTTATTTGGGCAAAATGTGTTTTAATCTGATTTTAATGAGACTGGTATTTTAAAAGGGATGTTGAAGAACACTATTGGGGATATAGAAAAAAAAGCTGTACACAGAATTTCAGGCTGCAGAATTGCTTAGGCTCCATCTGAAAGTGGCAACCTTAAAGAGTGTAGATTGTTTAGATTATCAAAAAGGAGATGGAGAGGTAACTTGATTATGGTGGAAACCCACAGGGAAAAAGTAATGGTTACTATAGAGTTAAGTGGCTCAGGGAAAAAAAAAAAAAGGTATAAAAAGAATGAATAGCTAAAAGCTGAAGCCAAATAAAATCAAATGAGAAGGCCAGCATAGTTTTCAGCAGTGAGGATGATTAATCACTGGAACAAATTACCAGGTGAATCAGCTGATTCAGTCTCTCAATGCTTTCAAATCACAACCAGTTGTCTTAAGCCTAGGGTGGACATCTTTGGTTAAACAAAAAGTAGCGGGCTTAATAGAGAGGTAACAGAGTGGTATTTAATTACTCGCAGCATGAGTGGCCAAGCTGGACCTGCAGACTTTCATAATCAGATGTGAAGCCACTCTTGCCTCCCTCCTCCCAGCACCGAAATCTCCAAGTGCCCAACCACGCTGCTGACCAGGGATGATGGGACCAGGCTGCCCTCCCCATTCCTGCGAGGGGTCCAGGGACGGGGGCTGGCACCTAGACCAACAGTGCGCAAGGAGGCGCAGAGGCTGCCAAAACTTCCCTGAAAACTTTTGCAGTCCCTGGACCTGCCAGGGCCCCATGCACCTCCCATGGTTTCCCCACAGCTCCTCGTGACACCCCGTCCTGCCAGACATGTCCTTGGGCACAGCTCTGAGAGCTGTCCAGGGCTTGTTTGGAAACAAGTCTGGGCTTTACCTCACTGTTGCACTGCTTGCCACTTTTTGCTGGGTTTGTTAAACACAATTATGCTTTAAATATTACACAGAAATTTGGACTGGATCTCTCTCTGGCAGGAAACTCACCCAAATGTACTGAAAAAGAGAGATTTCCACATGCAAAGCAATAACTGACAACTTCCATCTCTCCTCAGCTGTAGTGCTGCATTTATAATGGTAGGTAAAGCTATGCGAGGAAATAAATGCCAGAGCCATCCTCCCACAGCCCAGCACAGAGCCCATTAAGAAATCCCATTGGCTCTCTGGAGAACATGCAAAGCACAGGCACTAAGATGCTGCTTTTAGAAAGATAATGGATAAAGATGAAGTCAGTTTTTCAGATGAGTCTTCCCTTTCCATAGGGGCTGTCTTTATGATTTCAATGATGTAGAATAAGAAGAAAGTGTATTCACTTCCTAATGAAATGAAAAATTTCATTAATTTTGGGATATTCATTCCTTTAAGAGCTTTGCTCCTTGAGTTCATTAACTGCGGCTGTGGCTTGCGCTGCTGCTACCCTGCAGTCCTTGCCAGGGTTTCCTTTCTGTTCTCTGGTCTGGGCCAAGACGTAGACAGTCTGCCAACCCCCAACTTAATGCCTGTGGTTACTAAGCAGATATGCAGAGATATTTCCTATTGAACAATGAGAGAAAAATCCTCTGATATTCTCAGCCGCTGTCATTCTCAACAGTTCGATCTGGATGACTTCTGCAGCAACTACAGAGCTCATGCTACTCCTGCAAACTGTCTAGAACGTGGTAATTTGTGAAAATTCCAAGGAAAGTTTTGTAAGCTCGTTTGCTGTGAACCATGCGGGACGTGGCAGCAGTCCCAGCTGAGCAGCCTGGAGGCCTGTGCCTGGGGAGCAGCTCCGTGGGGCTCCTGGGTTCCTGGAAAGTCTCAGTCATGTAGAGCCCCATTAACAACACTGAGCCTTGGCTTTTGGGTTATTTAATGTAAGTAGCCTTCAGTGTGTGTAAGGTTTCAGCAGCAGCATGAGATCTGGAGAGGTTTTCTGTTTATAGCATCAGGGGTGAGCCATAGGATGAGCATAAATACTTCAATTATGATAAATCACTTGTGAAACTATGTAGTGGAAATGACGAATAAAAAACTGGTGAAGAAGAAGATGTTACAGAGGCTTAAAAGTGAACTTTGATCATCACCTTTTTCTATCCCATTTCTCTTAAAATGTTTAGTATTCTTGGGGCTGCATGGTCCTTTCTTAGTGTTAAACTTTTTTTTTTTTATTTACCTTCAAGGGATAACAAATTTTCTGTGACAGAAATGTGTCCACCTGTAAGTTGATTAACATGCTTGCATAGCTTTACTTTGTGGAAATCATCTTTGCTGTAAAATTCTGCAGAAAACAATCTCTAAAAATTTAAACAAATAACATCCTGGACTGAAACCTACTGTTATTTCTTAAGCAAAAATGTAACTTCATTGAGTGGGTGTTCTATCGCCGCAAGATGAGCTGCATTCGGTCTTTTGTATTCAAAGTAAGTGTCATGTGATATGTTTGTGAAGTTTTGCAGTATTTTTGGATTTTATTTTCTAAAACTAATAAATTATGAAAATGTGTTTCTGGGAAGCTAGACTTTGATCTAAAGAAAGGCCATCTACAATAAATCCGGAGGAAAATGCACTAAAGGCAATAGATTCTGGTGATGATTTTTTTTTAAATTTATAAATCTATAACTCTCTATATATCTCTGTCTATACATAGACACATCTATACATATACATATAGACAGATGTTTTCTGTTCTTGTTCCACCAATGTTCAAAAAACAGGAATTATTAAAGTACTTTCTTCTGGTTCCAAAACACTGTGATTATTTGCTTTTCACAAAACATCACTTCTGTGAGAAGCAGCCCTCTTCCATCAAATATCTAGAGTAGAGTGATTCAGCCTATGGAAACAAGGTGATGTAAAAATAAAAAGATGGTCTAAAATCTAAATGTTGGAAAGAGTATCTATGGTTGTAAAGTTGCTAACTAGTGAATGAGATTTGGGACTGACAAGCTGGTCCTTGGACAAAGAGAAAGAGGGGTGGTGATGTGAATTTGCGTATTCAAGGTACAGCATTGGGAAGAACGAGAGAAAAAACAGCTTCATTTTTACAAGCACCTTAGGTATGTGCATACTACCATGTGGGATGAAGAATGAGGAGGAATCAAGGAATCTGGCTTTGAGGGCCAGAAAGCAGTAGGCAATAAAGCCACTTAAAATCTCTGGTTAAAAGTGAAAGGAATGAAGAATAAGGGTGTCAGTGGTAGGGACCAAGGAGTTGGAGACAACTTTGGACAGAGCAGCAGAAAGGGAGAAGGACTTGTGTAGCTTTGACCTGATCAGCACAGGGGACTTACAGAGAATAGGATGGTGAAGGGCACTTTTTGTAATCATGATCATGAAACTGTTCTTGGGAAGGCAAAGAGGGAGAAGATAATAAAGAGGATGAATTCAAGGCAGCCCACTTTGATTCCTTCCAATAATTGGTAAGATTCCCACATGGGAACAAATCTACAGAGATAAGGTACTCCGGAGGCTTGGCTGTTCCTTAAGAAATTTAAGAGCAAAGTATCATGCTGTGGAGAGGGGGTAGGAAGTTCAGCTGTAAGCTTTTTAGTGACCTGAAATTTTAAAAAGAATTGTCATAGAAAGTGGAAAGCAGGTGACAAATGATGCTTATAAAAATGATCCTTGAGCCATGCTGAGTTATCCTCCAGCAGTTCTGCTATGTCAGGGAAATCACGAACATCATACTCTTGTACCTCTTCCCCCCCCCCGCCCCAAATCAGCAAAAAGTGCAATAGGTAAGGAGGAGTGTGGCATTTTAACTGTTTGAAGTAATGTGTACACAGTGCTCTGGGAAGGTCGCACTGGTGTACTTAGTGCATCCTTGGTAATATGAAGTGGACCTGTCCAAGGGAATTCAGAGCTACCAAAAGTGAGATGCACGAGCAAAGGCTGAGGTGCCTTTGGTAGAGGAGAGAGGACCGATGGAAGATTTCAGCCCTGAAATTTGGCTGAGAAAAATCTTGCAAAGAGAAAGAAACTGTTTCCAGGGATATGACAGGTAAAGGAAGAAGTGCTGGACTTAAATTGCAGCAAGGGGGATGTAGGCATTAGGAAAACGTTGGTACTTCTGGGCACATGGGCACTCTGATTCTATGGGGATGCTCAAAATACATCACGGTGTGCTAAAAAAGAGCCCAAAACAGCACTTCTCAGACTGGCAGCTGGCTAGTCTGCCACTCTCCCTTGGTGAAGGGGCCATAGGCAAGGATTTTCTTCTTCCTCCATGTCTCTTTTCCTTTGAACCACAGTGAAAAAGGCTGTAGGATTTCCACTGCTGAGGTTTAAAGGACAGATTAGGCAGAGATTTGCCAGGATTTTTTTCTGCCTGTGTGGGTTTGACATGTAGTTTCAATTCCAAGTAAATAAAATTTGCAAACTTTCAAAATTTCCTACCAACTGGAAATTCTAGAAAAAAACCCCAAAGACCCAAATAAAGGAAGCTCCTTTCTAGCCTCAGTCCCATCTCTGCAACAAGAATTTGGAAGGTGTCGGAGCCCGATTCTATTCAGCACTCATGGGGTTTTCTAACTTGCAGAACTGGAAGGATGTTTTCCCGAGTGTATGGCAGAAATGAAAAAGTTTTGGAAAGGCTGACAGGACTTGGAAATAACATCCCTTTTCAGAGGAAATCTGCCTTGTGGCAGGTCTGCCTTACATCTAAGGATCCTGGC
Source organism: Podiceps cristatus (assembly GCA_000699545.1). Taxonomy (NCBI): domain Eukaryota; kingdom Metazoa; phylum Chordata; class Aves; order Podicipediformes; family Podicipedidae; genus Podiceps; species Podiceps cristatus. The sequence continues at coordinate 7,615 of KL258907.1, read as the reverse complement.
AAGGAAATCAGCCCTGCTCCAGGAGCCCAGCTGAAGATTCGGCAAAAATCCACTGAACTCCAGATATTTAGAGAGAAATATTTCAGCCTCCATGGCTATAGCTATCTTCTGACGAATGTTTCTCATTAAATTTGACCAGTTTATGGCATGAGCTGTTTCTCGCCTCTGATCTCACAAATGCATTATTTAACAGCATTGAATTCCCTAGAAATCTGCCAGGGTTTTTGATATGAGAAAAGACTCCTATCCCCTGAAGCACTACAACGCACGTGCTCCTCAGAGGTTTGCCATACAAGCACGCTCTGAGCTGGCTCCTGTCCATTTTGAATTGCACCAGAACC